>VZSE01001849.1:6931-18158 GCA_013398275.1 Promerops cafer | reverse complement strand
TCGGGGCCTCCCCGCCGAGGCCGCCCCGCCCTCGACCTATCTCTCCCGGTGTCCCGGTGCTTCCGGCCCTGCACGGCGGAGGCCCCGCCCGGCGCGGCCGCCATCACCGTCCCCAAACCTGTTCGAGCCCCGCTGCGGAACGCCCCAGTGCTCGTTCCGCGGAGACGAGGCTTGGCGGGCCGCCAGCGCCGCCTTCGCGTTCCCTTCAATCAGCGGCTGGAAACCGCGAGGCTCGGGGGGAGCCCGGGGCAAAGCCCCCCGTGCAGCGGGTACCGAGCCCGTGCCCCCGGATCACCCCGTCGCCGGGGCCGGTTCGGCCTGCCCAAGCCCTGCCGGTGATGTCAGCGCAGGGCGGGGACGGGGACGCAGCCGGGGGCATTTTGGATGGGGGAAATTGCCGCGAGAGCTCTTCGGGAAAAGGGAGCTCCGGCTTCTATTCCGGCCCTGGCACAGATTGCCCAAAGAAGCTGTGGCTGCCCCATCCCTGGGGTGTTTAAAGCCAGGTTGGACGGGTCTTGGAGAAACCTGAGCTAGTGGGAAGGCGTCTCTGCACATGGCAGGGGGTGGAACTGAGGGAGCTTTAAGATCCCTCCCAGCCGTTAACATTCCATGATTCTGTGACTTGTGCTTGGAACCAAAATCCGTGTGGGGAATGTTTGAGAGCTGTGGAGCACTGCCTGGCAGGGTCTGAGGGGCTGCACCCACTGTGCCATCCCACTTCGGGGTCTCCTTGGTTGTTGTGTTCCCCCAGAGGGGCAGAGCTGAGGGTCTGCAGGGCTCTGTTAATGTCCGTGGGGAAGGGAAGGTTTGCCCCTGGGCGGTTCCCCGTGGGCAGAGGGACATGTGTCACAGATCTTCTGAGTTGGAAGGAATCCACAGACATCAGCAAGTCCTGTGTCTGGCCTTCCACAGGACACCCCAAAAATCCCACCCTGTGCGTCCCTGGGAGCGCTGTCCAAACTCTTCTGGAGCTCTGGCAGCCTTGGGGCTGGGACCATTCCCTGGAGAGCCTGGGCAGTGCCCAGCACCCTCTGGGGGAAGAACCTTTCCCTGATATCCAGCCTAAACCTCCCTGACACAGCTCCAGCCGTTCCCTTGGGTGCTGTCACTGGTCACACAGAGCAGAGATCAGAGCTGTCCCTCCTGAGGAAGCTGCAGCCCCCTGAGATCTCCCCTCAGTCCCAGCTGAACAGACCAGATACCTGCAGCTGCTCCTCGTGTGCCCCCCCCAGACCCTTCCCCACCCTTGTGTCCAAAGTGTAGATGTCATTTGGCAGTAAACCTGAGGCATCTCTTGAGGAGCTGCTCTCTGGGCATCCATTACCAGTGCACAGGGACTCTGGTGATATCCAGGGCTTCATTTCACCTTCCCTCAGTTCTCCTTGGTGCTGCTTCCCTCCTTTCTGGGCAGGGCAGCTTAAAGAGAGAAGGTGCCAAAGCTGTTCCTGGAGCTGTGGACAGTAGAGATGGGTGTGAAGAAGGAATATGAACCTAAGAAAAAGAACCATGGGGCACGTGGGTGGTCTCATCCTGTCCTGTGGGGCTCTGGGATCTCTCAGAGGTTCCTCCCCTCTCTCTCAGATCCCCTGGCACACTCACACACACGCTGCTGGCGGCCTCCCTGCTCTGCACCAGTTCCTGTCCCGTGCAGCCGTTAATGCGCTCCCCGCCGTCCCCGCGGGTGGCTCTGGGGTCCCCGCCGTCCCCGCGGGCGGCTCGTGGGTGACTCACGGGGTCCCCGCCGTCCCCGCGGGCGGCTCACGGGGTCCCTGCCGTCCCCGCAGATGCCGCACTCCCGAAGGTACCGCTCGTCGGAGCGCAGCAGCCGCGGCAGTTACCACGAGCGCTACCGGAGCCGCAAGCACAAGCGGCGGCGGACACGGTCCCGGTCCAGCAGCAGCGAGCGGGACCGGCGGCACCGGCGGGAGGACAGCTACCACGTCCGATCCCGGAGGTGAGTGGGGCTCGCGCCTGCCCTGTTGTTGCACAGAATCGGAGGTGTTGGCTTGGGAGGGACCTCTGGGGTCACCCAGTGCAGGTGGCACAAGGACATGTCCAGGTGGGTTTGGGATGTGTCCAGAGAGGGAGACCCCATGCTTGCCCTGGGCAGCTGTTCCAGTGCTCTGCCACCCTCCATGGGAAGAACTTCTTCCTTGTGTTGAGGTAGAACGTGGTGTGTTTTAGTTTATGGCCATTGCTCCCCATCCTGCCGCTGGGCACCACTGAAAAGAGTCTGGCACCATCCTGACACCTGCCTTGGGGATACTGATGAGCAGTAATGAGATTTCCTCTCAGTCTTCTCCAGACTAACAAGGCACATCTCCCACAGTCTCTGCTCATTAAGAGAGATGCTCCAGTCCCTTAATCATGGTCTAGTCATCCGTACTCACCCAGGTTCCACGTGACCTGGGCCTGCTCTGAGCTGTCACAGCCTGGGCAGTGCTTGTCACCAAAGCCCCTCACTTCCCTCTTAGGGAAACTCCCCTGTCTGACCACCCAGGAGCCCCTCTGGCAGTGCCACTCCACCACCTGAGCTGGGACTGAGGCCCCTTTGCAGCAGTGGCTTCAGTGACCCAGTGGTTGCTCTGTTTGACTCCCTACCCACCCCACACTCCCAGTCAGACCAGTTTCCTTACTGGCTCAGCCCCGGTTTCTCACAGCAGTCTCAGACTTCTCCGTCCTTAAAAATAGTTTAATCTTGGTGCAATAACAAAGTAACAGCTCTAGCTGGTGCCTTCAAGGAGGGGTCCTGAACAAAGGACCCACTGAGCTTTTACCCCTTCACAGTCTCAGTACAGGAAGATCTGGGGTCCTCAGCTCCAAGTGTACCTCAGTGTCCCTCACCTGGCTGGGACACAGGTCCCTGTCCCCCTTGTTATGCAAAGGGTTGGCAGTTCATGGCTTCTTGCCTTGGGCTCCCACCCCTCAGCTGGCACTGCCCCTGGAGCTGCCAGCATTGAGTGTATCCCCTCTACTGTGCTTTTGTGAGACACCTGGAGCACTGCAAAGTTTTGTGTTCCCAACCTAAGAAGGACATGGAACTGTTGGAACAGGTCCGGAGGGGGCTGGGAAGTTGTTAAGAGGACTGGAACACCTTCCCTATGGAGACAGGCTGGGAGGGTTTTCCAGCCTGGAGAAGAGAAGGTTGTGGAAGTACCTTCCAGTATTTAAAGGGGCCTACAAGGAACCTGGAGAGGGACCCTCCATGAGGAACTGTAGTGATAGGACAAGGAGTAATGGGTACAAATTGAAAGAGAGAGAATTTAGGCTAGACATTAGGAAGAAAATCTTCCCTGTGAGGGTGGTGAGACACTGGCACACAGTTTGGCTGTGGATGCCCCAGCCCTGTCAGCATTCAAGGCCACACTGGACATGGTGATCTGGCCTGGTGAGAGGTGCTGATGATCTTCACGTCCATTCCAACATTCCCCTCCACGTCCCCCTGCCCAGCTACGACGACCACTCTGCAGACCGAAGGGCCTACGACCGGCGTTACTGTGACAGCTACCGGCGCAACGACTACAGCCGCGAGCGGGGCGATGCCTACTACGAGCCCGAGTACCGACATTCCTACGAGTACCGGCGCTCCCGGGACCGCGAGGGCAGCTACCGGAGCTGCAAAAGCAGCCGGCGTAAGCACAGGCGGAGGCGGCGCCGCAGCCGGTCCTTTAGCCGCTCCTCATCGGTGAGTATCCTGCTGTGCCGCGCCTGCCCTGTAACCTTTCTCTCGCAGGTGCTGAGCTGGGTAAGTAGGAAACTCACTTTCTAATGCTCTCTCGGACTCGGCTTGAACTGTGTGTTAGAGAACTTCCGGTGCAGAGCGTTCCTGCCCACGTCCCTGTGCGCCGTGGCTGGCGCTGCCCTGTGCCAGCTGGGCACGGGTGGCTCAGACCCTCTCTCAGTGTTGCCTGCTCAGGTGGGAGGACAGGAGTGCCCCGCGAGGCTGGCGGGTCCCCAGGGTGGTGCTGCATCTCCTCCCGGTCGGTGATGCTCATGGAGCGCTGTGTAGGAGCCCCAGCCTGGCAGGATTTGTGCAAGGCTCGAACAGCCAGCGCTCAGCTGGTCCCAGTCCCAGAGAGCCTGTGGCAGGTGACTTGCCTCTGTGGTCCCTGCTTCGGGCTGTGGCAGGAAGCCCCTGGCTCTGAGGGTTAGAACCTGCTCCAGAGCAGGATCCTCCTGGGTGGGCCCAGCTGATGCGGGGTGCCATGCAAGGGGCTTTGTGGAGGAGCAGAGCTTTTGGACCACTCAGCTCAGAGGCAGAACCATCCCAGGCTCTTCCCAGCAGCATCCCTGGCTTTCTCTTCTTGTCTGTTCTGCTGTTCACCTTCCACTTCTGTTAGACCCCAGACACGTTCTCTGCTCTGTGTGTGGAGCTCTCAGTGTTGTCTGGTCTGTTCTGGCTCTGTGTCCAGGGAGGGGATTGGGGGCTGGATTTGGGTCCCAGGTCTGCTGGCTGGTTGCTCCCAGGTATGGGGATACTTAGCTGAGGAACCGAAGGCAGGAATTTTCTCTTCTCTGGCATAAACCTCTTATATGCCTCATCCCAGGCTGTCCCTGTTCCCTGTTGGGTTCTGCTTCTCTTCTGGAAGTTAGTCCTTCCAGGATCAGCCTCTTTGTGGGAGGGTCTAGGAAGAAGTGTCCGTCTTTCCCCAGGCAGTCACTGCAAACTTTCCATTTTGGATGGATCATTGTATCTAGAGCTGCTTTTCTGGAATCTCGGAATTCATCTTTCCCTGAGTGTCGGGGCTGGGGGAAGCTGTGTGGGCGGTTACTGGAGTGGGATGGGGGTGCCTGTGGGGGCAGCCTGGGCTTGTGCAGGACCTCCCGGCACCTGCCTCCCGCTGCCCTTGCTCTGCGGCGGCCGTGGGGCCAGGGAGCCCCTCCCTGTGGCCTCTGGCCCTCGGCGTGCTCAGGCAGTCCCCAGGACCCGAAGGCCGGTGCTGTTCCTCTCTGAGCCCCCGTGGGAGCGAGAGCAGCTGGCCCCTTCCATGCCCCTCAGCTCCCTCACTCTGACAGCTCTGCTGTCACGCTGGTTCGGGTTGGGGCTGTTTGTAGGTTCTTTTTTTTCTTATTTTTTTCTTTTTTTTTTTCTTTTTCTTTTTTTTTTTTTTTTTTTTTTTACAAAAAAAAACAAATTNTTTTTTTTTTTTTTTGCTACAACGAAAAGCAAACTGTTTTTTTCTTTTCTGAGCTAGTGTGTTGTATCTTGACATGTTCCCTTGCAATATCCCTATCGTTATATATTCCTCTGTGCCGTATGAATTGGCTGGGAATCTCCTCCTGCAACCCCTCCTCAAACAACCATGTGAATTTCCAAACCAACCAATGCGTGACGCTGGCTGCTGCGCTGGTTTGAAAATCTGATTGGTGAATGATGAATTCCCTGTCTGCCTGGGCCAGCAGCGGAGTCGACAGAGCAGCAGAAGGGCCAAGAGTGTGGAGGACGACGACGAGGGGCATCTGATCTATCGCGTCGGCGACTGGCTACAAGAAAGATGTACAGCCAAATCGTAACATAATTTAGCTCTCTAGTTAAGCTCCCATCGCAGTCGCAGATCTGTCTTATCTTTCTGTTTCATTTTATTTTCATTGTTTATTAAAGAGAAACCCTCTCCTTTTCCTTCCCCTTTTGTTAAAGCTACGTTTATATTGTGTATTGTTACTGAAGTGCCAGGGAATTAGGGCAGCTGCCTTGTGCAGCCGGTGTCAGCCTTCCGCTGCTCCGGTCTCTCCAGCTGTGTGCAGGTTAGGTGTTGCAATGCATTCTCCTTTGCCCTGTGTATCGCTGCAGCCAGGTCCTGCTCCCTCTCTCAGCTCCTTCCCTCTCCTTCTCTCCCTCCCAGATGAGATTATCAGCACCCTGGGGGAAGGCACGTTCGGCAGAGTGGTGCAGTGCATGGATCACCGGAGGTATGTGGGAAAAGGAGAGACCGCAGCTGGCAGCAGAGCCTTTTGGGCATAACGTGGGAGCCTGGGGGTGACAATCAGTCTCTTGGTTTCCACTATCCTCTGCTGCTCCAGGCTCTCACCCTCTTTGTGTTGCCCATGTGCTGGGGGAAGCTTTAGGGCTGTTTTATAGGGAGAGAAAGGGCACAGCTTTGGTGAACACCCCTTAGTAATAACCTGCTTGAGCAAGGGAGGCTGGTCAGAAGGTCCCTTTCAGAGGGCACAGCCCATCTTAGCTGCTCAGGGCTCACCTTGTGCTTTCCTCCTTTTTCTCCCACAGGGGTGGTGCACGTGTTGCTCTGAAAATCATTAAAAACGTAGAGAAGTACAAAGAGGCTGCTCGACTGGAAATCAACGTGCTGGAGAAAATCAACGAGAAGGATCCCGAGAACACAAAGTGAGTGTGCTCTTGGTGCTCAGGGCTGGGGTGGAAGAGGTGCTTGGTGTTGTGTGGTTGAATGTGATCCTAGACAGTTTTGGAGGCATCGTGGCTTGCTGTGGGACACAGACTGAGCAGGGAAAGGAGGATCCTGACGCAGGGGTGACACAGCCAAGCGGTGCCTGCAGAGCTGTTCCCAACTGGAATGTTTCTGTCAGTCTCTGTGTCAGGATGTTTGACTGGTTTGACTACCACGGCCACATGTGCATCTCCTTCGAGCTGCTGGGGCTCAGCACCTTCGATTTCCTGAAGGATAACAACTACCTGCCTTACCCCATCCACCAAGTACGGCACATGGCCTTCCAGGTGTGCCAGGCTGTGAAGTGTAAGTGTTCCCTGCTGCTCTCCCCCTGCTTTGGGCTGACCTGGGGAGCTGAGTAGGTTGCACTTCTGCAACTGGTGGCCCAGAGCAACAAGTTTTTGCTGTGGTTCTGAGCCTGAGCCTTCCTGCCCCTCTGGGAATGAATCCTCTTCATTTTCTGATGCTTGTGGGCTGGCAGTAGCTCAGAGCACTCCAGCATCCACCTCCCTGCACCTTCTGGCGATCAATACAATAAATCTTTGTGCTTCTACTGAAGCATCATGGCCTGGGCTTTGCCTGGCTGTTCACACCCAGGTTGAAATGTGGGTTAAACTGGTGCCAGTGTGAACAAACTGAACAAGAGATGGCTTTTTGAGGGGTACAGCCTTGCTCTGCTTCTCTCCCCTCACCCCGACTCTCTTTGCTCCCTCAGTTCTGCACGACAATAAACTCACCCACACTGACCTCAAGCCAGAGAACATCCTCTTCGTGAACTCTGACTACGAGCTCTCCTACAACCTGGAAAAGGTGACACACTGCCTCGCCTTGGGTGTCCTCTTGGATTCTTGGTGTCCCTGACCTTGCCAGAGAAGTCAGACACAGCCCCCAGGGGATGTGGACTCCATGCAGTCCTTCAGGGCTTTGCATGAGCTGCCAGTGCTCAGGCAGTGCTAAGTGAGCCATGGTGACCCCAGGTGTAGCTGGCTGGTGGTGGGAGCTTGTTTGGGGCTGAGCTGTGGGGCTACTGAAGCTTTTCCCCTGCTGTGGTGCCCTCAGCTCTGTAAGGAAGGGGCTGGAGCTCCCAGGTGATGGATCCCATTCTCCCCCGTGCAGAAGCGGGACGAGCGGAGCGTGAAGAGCACGGCCATCAGGGTGGTGGACTTTGGCAGCGCCACGTTTGACCACGAGCATCACAGCACCATTGTCTCCACCAGGCACTACCGGGCCCCTGAAGTCATCCTGGGTAGGTGCCACTGGGTCTCTGCCAGTGGCAGAGTCTCTCCTCACCCTTGAGGACCCTGGGTGCTGCCTACTGGGCTGGGGAGTGTTGGGCTTCCACATCATTCAGGAGCTTTCTGGGTTTGCCCTGGGAGATGGGAAGTGCTTTGTTTAACAGCTCTGCAGTGCTGTTTCCTGGGAAGGCCATGGTTGCAGTCCTGTCAATACTCTGGTTTTGTTCCACCTGGAGAAAAGGAGGTTCAGGGGGGACCCTCTCACTCTCCACAACTTCCTTATGGGGGGTTGAGCTCCCAGGGAGCAAGGGACAGGACAAGAAGAAAGGTCTCAAGTTGTGCCAGGGTTGGACATCAGGAGGAATTGCTTCCTGGAAAGGGTGGACAGGCACTGGAAGGGGCTGCCCAGGGAGGTTTGGAGTCCCCATTCCTGGAGGTGTCCAAGGAATGGCTCAATGTGGCACTCAGTGTCCCGGACTGGGTGACAAGGTGGGGATTGGTCACAGGTTGGATTGGTGATCTTGAAGGTCTTTTCCAACCCTGATGATTCCATGATCCACCATCAGCTGGTGGTTTGGCATTGCTGCCAGCTGGGCAGTATATTGCTAGCAGAGCACCAGGAGCCTGGCTCAAATAGGATATTATTTATCTTTTTATTAGTTATTTATTTTTAAAAGAAAGAGGGGGATTTTGACTCTTGGGTTGTAACTGGATCATTTAAACAACACTGTTTTTCAGAGCTTGGCTGGAGCCAGCCCTGTGATGTGTGGAGTATTGGCTGCATCATCTTTGAGTATTATGTGGGTTTCACCCTTTTTCAGGTGAGAACTGTGTTGTGTGGGTACTTCCCAGCTGGTGGGGGGGTGCTGGCTGCTTCCCAGCACAGCCCAGAGGCCCCGAGACTGATGGGGGTCCCTCCATCACTGCAGTCTTGTAGAGATACCCGAGGTGTTGGCCAGGAAGGGGTTCTGGGTGGGGGAATACCCAGGGCTGGAGGCAGAACCACTGGAATCTATTCCATGCCTTCCCTTTCCATTTCTCCCTCCCAGACACACGACAACCGGGAGCACCTGGCCATGATGGAGAGGATCTTGGGGCCAATTCCTTCTCGGATGGTCCGGAAGACAAGGTGAGCAAGGCCAGCTGGGCACTGCAGGTTTGCCAGCCCTCCCGCTCCATGGGCAGCGGTTCTCCCTGCCTGCAGAGCCAGCCAGCTGTGTCCCACTGGGGCTGGCACCTTGCTGCTGCTGCTGCTGCTGCTGCTGCTGCTGCAGGGTGTGTTGTGCTCGGGTGTAACCTGCTCCCACCTGTTACTCTGACAGGAAACAGAAATATTTCTACCACGGCCGCCTGGACTGGGACGAGAACACCTCAGCTGGACGCTACGTTCGGGAGAACTGCAAACCACTGCGGGTAAGGCAGCTTGGCCCCTCCTCAGATTGTCCCTCTGGGCAAGCTTGGACCAGCAGAAGGGTCAGACCATTGTGGTTGAAGGGAGCCTTGGCTGTCCCAGGAATAGGAAGCTGCAGCAGCCTGAGTTTAATCTGAAGGGGAAGGACAAGGAGGACAATGCCTGGGGAAGGGAGGGTGTGTGAAAATCCATCAGTTCTGGACAGAGGAGTGCAGAGTTCAGCTGCAGGCTGAGCGATGGTCTGAACAAACCAGCCTTCCCCCAGCTTAGCCTGTGAGCCCAGGGAACATCCCAGGACAGGCTGTAGCCTCCTTGAGCCTCACCTTGCCCCTCCACCTGGCAGCGATACCTGACCTCGGAGGCAGAGGACCACCACCGCCTGTTCGACCTCATCGAGAGCATGCTGGAGTACGAGCCATCCAAGCGTGTCACCCTGGCCGAGGCCCTCAAGCACCCCTTCTTCGACATGCTAGGCATGGAGCCCAGCACAAAAATGTGGGACTCGAGCCGGGACATCAGCCGGTGACGCCACAGGTGCCAGCCAGCCCTCGGATTCTAGCCCCCGTGGAGGCCTGCGTGATTTCTATTCAGACACTTGGTGCTTTTTTTTTTTTATACATGAGATGAACTTCCTGGACACGTTTGTAAAGCTGTTAATATGTGAGATACTGTAAATAGCCCAGATTCTCTGTCGGCCTCGGAGCACCACGGGCCTGACCTGCTGTCGCTGCTGCCGTTCTCGTGAGGTGAGGGGGCCTGTGTGTCCGTGCTGTAAATACCTCTGGTCACGTGTTGCTTTGTCTCCTGTTCCTGCCCTCCTCGGTGTAAATACTCCAGGACTCGCAGCTCTCTGTAGCTTATCTGTCTCCTTGTAAGTTATGGAACTGGTGGGACTGCATGGGAATTATTTTTTGGATCAATGTCATAGCCCATCCCCACACCAGAGTTTTATAAGAATTTTGTACAGTCTTTGTGAGAAATAAATATGAAGTGAATAAAGCACCTGGTCTGGGTTTGGCCTGACAGCAGCTGATCCTGGGGCTGTTCTACTGTCCCCTGTGGGGGGAAGGAGAGGGATGAAAGGAGCTTTGTGATCCAGCTCTATCCACCTGCACCATTCCTCCCAAGCCTACACTGAGTAGGAGCTGCTTTTGGCCATCAGGGCTGCAGCTGGACCTGAGTAGATGCTGGTGCAGGGGACAGAAAACCAGGGACTGGTCCTTTCTTCATGCCCTGGGTCCAGTGTTGGGGTGGGAGGCACAGAAAGGACAGTGGGGCACGCAGCCAGCTGCTCCTTACCTGAAGAAACCTCTCAGCCTTAGGTGGGGAGCACTGGCTGCTGGTGGTGGCTGTTGGAAAAGGGGTTGGCAGGAGCCCACATCCAGCTGTCCCACACTTACCCCAGGGCTGTGTGTGTCTCTTTGGCTCTTCCCAGCTCTGCAGGGAGGCTGGGCCTTGGTTTGGGCTGTTCCCTGGGCATTGTTGGGGCTGTGTCACAGCTGAGAGCAGGGGGAAGAGTCTTGCTGGAGTGTGGGTGACAGATATGCTCTGCTTAACCCTCTGCTGTGGCACCATCAGGCTGTGCCAGGCTGCCCTGGCAGGCTGTCACCTTGCAGAGGGGAAAGGAAACGTCTGGCTTCACCTGGAGTGAGTGTGGGGAATCTCAGGCAGGGTGGCACTGAGCCATCTCCATGGGCTTGTGATCCCAGCTCAGGTGAGGCAGCAGGGGCAGATCCTGTCCCACTGCTCGTGTGCCCAGCCCCACACTGAGGCTGGAGGAGAATTACCTGGGGTCTTAGACTTTAAGAAAGTAACAAACTCATGCTGGTGTCCAAAACCCAAATCCACAGCTTCTACCTCTGCCAGGAGCAGCTCCAGGTCTGGGTTGAGGTGGGAGTTCACCTGTGGGATTCACGTCACTCTCACTCTGTTCAGAGGCTGAAGAGTATTTTTAGCAGTCTGCTGAGCACTGGGAGCTGCGAGGGGACAGGGCAGGGACGGGTGCATGTCCTGCTCCCGCGCTGCCGAGGAATCCCTGTCCGGGAGGGGGTCAGTGTGCGGTCTGCGGGCAGCTGGAGTGGCTGGATTTGGAGATTCCTATAAATAACTGGTCCAGGAGACACGAGAGAAATTCCCCAAGTGCTCGTCGCGCCGCGAGCCCCTCGCTGCCTGTCGGG
>VZSE01001848.1:20175-33548 GCA_013398275.1 Promerops cafer | reverse complement strand
CACGGCTCTCGCCATCCTCCTGCTCCAGGGGCTCGTCCTCTGGAGCTCCGCCGGTCTCGATGAGGAGGGCCCGGCCGAGGTGTGCCGCGAGAGGGAACGGGGTGGCCGGGGCCTGCCGGGGGGACGGTGAGAGGAGGGAGGGGCGATGAAGGGAGTGGGGGACCGTGCTGAAGGAGGGCGATAAAGGAGATGGGGGAGCCGTGAGGGGGCTGAGGACGACACGAGAGACAGGAGAGGCCTGAGGGGCTCGAGTGGGCTGGGGGGCCATGGGAGGGCGGTGGGTGCTGGGAGGGCGCTTTCGTGGGGGAGCCCTTGGGAGGGACAGTGCCCTGGGCGTCGCGAGTGTCCCCTTGCTCAGGAGCTCGGGCGGGGACAAAGGGAGTGGGCTCTGTGGGGTTGGCAAGGCCCAGACCCAGGATGGGGTTCCTGGGATGGGGGGTCGTGCAGCCTCAGGCTGCTGAAGGTGTTGGCGGTGGGGTGGGCAGCGAGGTGTTGCCTGGCGGGCTTCTGGCTGCAGCAGTGCAGCGTCACAGCACGTGAGAAAGGGAGCTGGTGGCCCAGAGCGGGTTGTTTTGGGTCTGGCACAGAGTGGGCAGTGTGGGAGCTTTGATGGTGATCTTGCATTTGTGGTTTGGAGGATGTTGCGGGTAACAGGGGTCAGGGACACCCAAACCAAAAAACACGGAATTCAGAGAGCTGGGAGGTTTGTGTCAGCTCCTGTGTAGCTGTTCCTGTGAGAAGTATTTCTGTGAAGTGGGAGAGTACAAGGACCTTTTGGAGTCTCTGATGTCTTTCTACCAGAACACTCTGCTAAGGCCAAATGCATCACTTCTTTCTTGTGGCTGTGGGGAAACTGAGGCATGGTGTGGTGAAGTAGTTTGCCCAAGGTCAGACACAGAGCAGGTATCAAAGAGGACCCAGGCTGATGAAGCACATTGCTGCCACCTTCAAACAAAGCTCTCACCCCTGGCTTGTAAATTTGGATTTGTTTATTTGTTGGGAACTGCCCAGACTGTGTCCAGGTCTGCTGTGTCTGTGTGGACTAGCCTCCCTGGTGTGGAGGGTGATCCCATGGTTGGCAGGTGTAGAAAGCGTTCCTTGAGAGCCAAGAGGTGAGAAGGGGTATGGGGCAGCCCCTTGCAGTGGAGAAGGTCTCTAAAGTGACACCACTCGTTCAGCAGGTGAATCCCCAGCCTTAGGCCTCCTCCTGGGCCATGGGGAATGGCCATGAGCACCCTCATGTGCTCCCATACGCCCATCACCAACACAGAACGAGGGAATGAATGTGGCAACGAGAAGATCGTGATCTGGAGGCACTGGAAGCATGAGAGCAGACTGATCTGGCACCAAGGAGTGCCCAACTGCTCCTTTCCCTGTTCTGTGACCTTGATCAAATTACTTCACCCATCCTGGCTTCTCCTTCCCTCTGCACCATCCTGCACTGTTTGTCTGCTGTTCTCTGCTCCTGCCCTTCACAGCCTTCTGGGTTGGCTCATTCTGCCTTGGTCCTTGCCTGGTTTCCCCATGTCTCATCCCAAAACTGAGCTGGGCAGCTCAACAGGTTTGGCCATGGGTCCGCTTTCTTGGAGAGAAGTTGGTTCACCACCAGCAGTCCTGGGAATTGACAAGCCTCTTTTGGAGAAGACAAGAACCATCCTTAACTTCACGGACAGCCTGAACCCATTAGCAAGCTGGGAAAAGTCCAATTATTTCTTTATTTCTTATAAAATGCAAAGCTCTCGGTTTCTGTGCTGTCCTGCAGCTTCTGATTTTGGCCAGACCTAGAGGAGACACCATTTCTGTAAGGGCATTTCTGGTAAAGCCAGAGGAACAGTCCCAAGAGAGTCTGACCTTGCAGGCCTGAAAGGATTCGTGGAAGTTTGGGATTTCGTAATTGCCATAGTAAATGGCTCCTTTCCACTAATCCACTCATCCCCACCATGAATGGGCTGTGGCTGGCTGTGGAGAAAGAAAGAGACACTCGAGTCCTGGAAGTGCTGTGGAGCTGGCTGTGCCTCTTGGATCCATCAGTTCTCTTCCCAGTCCCTGTTTTGGGGTCCTGCAGGCTCTCTGTGTTCACCAAGCAGATGCTTTATGGAGTGCAGACCAGGAGTATCTGGATCTGTCTCCATCTGCCCCAGTCAACACTGTGTTTCCTCCTGGAAATCAAATTAATATTGTTCCACCAGGATCAAACAACACAGTCCCTGTCCAGACTGATGGATGAGAGAGGAAATTCCCATGCCTGCTGTGGTCAGCATTAGTGTCTCCCCACACAGGTGGGAGCCTGAGAGACCAGAGCGATCCTGCCTCTGTCATTGTGACACCCACAGCTCCTGAGTGAGCGCATGAGCTTCCTGAAGCTCTTAGTCTGTGGTGTACCTGGCATCAGTAAAACTCAAACCACAAAGTTTCCTTGTAGGTGGAGAAGAGGATCTGTCGCTGCAGTGTTCTGGCCACTTGGTCTCCTGTCTTTGTCTGTCCAGGCAGGAGTGGCGCCTCTCTGGGGCTTGTGTGTTGGTGTCCTCTGTGTGATGTGGCCACAAGAGAAGCTTCCTATGAAGTGTCTTTTCTTCTGGAGAAGAGATTCCTTGGTAGTTACTTTTCCTGCCAAAGAGCTTGTTTTTAGGGGACTTGCTCCAGCCATTTTAACCTGGGATTCCTCTGATGACTTTGGAACATTTTGGTGCTGGTTTTGCCTGATGAGTGCTAGTATGTGGCAGAAACCAGAGTCAGACAGCCAGAGAGCGAATCCTGCAGAAACCAAGTGCTGTTAGCTCTACTCCTCCCAGTGGCACAGTGGGACCTGTGCTGGGTATGGGGTGCAGGTAGATACATGACCCACGGCTCTGTGTCACTTGTACACGGCAGTGTCGCATTGGGGGAGGCAGAACAGGACAAGTCTTTTCAGTAACAAGCAACAGGACAAGAGGAAATTGCCTCAAGTTGTACCAGGGGAGGTTTAGGTTGGATATTAGTGAAAATTTCTTCACCAGAAGGGCTGTGAAGCCCTTGAACAGGCTGGATGAGGAAGTGGTAGAATCACAGACTCTGGAGGGATCTAAAAGATGTGTAGATGTGGCACTTGGAGACATGGTTTAGTGGTGGCCTTGACAGAGGTTTAACGGTTGGATTATCTTAGTGAGTCTTTCTAACCTAAATGATTCTGTGATTCTAAGTGAGCTCTGGCTGGTGCCTGGAGTCATCTGTGTGTCAGAAGGAGGGGATGGGGTTGGGGAGCCTCACTGACTGTCCCACACAGGTCTTAAATACAGCAGAACCATGTGGCTGGAGCCATTCCCTGCTAGGCTGGGGTGGAGGGATCACTCTGCTGTGGTGCGGTAATTAGAAACCCTTGAGTTCCTTGGCTGGCAGCTCCGGAAGGGCTGGCGATGCTTCTAACAACTTCCCTAATGGGAAAGGCAGCTGGGCATGCTCCTGAGCTGGGAACAGGGCTCCTTCCAGGGGGATGAGCAGGACTGTAACCATGGGTGGGCATCGAATAGGGGGTGTCCCCAGAGTCAGGTGTGTTGGGGAGTGCAGGATGTGAGTGGGATCAGCAAGTCTCTTCCTGTAGGAGCATGGAAGAGATTCTCTCCTCACTTGTGGCCTTCCAGCTGCCCTCTTCTGTGATGCTGTGTGGGGAAAACAGGTTTATAGCTCAGGAACAGATGGTCCTGCATGGTGACTAATGAAGGAAGGGTTCACTGCCTGTCTCGGGCTGCCCATGACGCCTGTCTGGGTGGAAGCCGGCTTGGCTGATCCCTGCTGAGCCAACCCTTTGGGATTTAAGCAGTGGTTTGGCCGTGACTGTGCCAGCACAACATGGGTAGTCTGGGACTCTGAAGTGGGCAGATCACACCAAATGCTTTCCAGCCTTTTCACTCTGTGCTTTCTCCTGGCTGTGACCTTCCCAGCAGCTACGCTCTCAGGGGAGTCTTGTGCCAGGGGCTAGTTCAGTCCTGCTGTCCTTGTGAGGCATCTGTCCATCCTTGTGAGATGCCGCTGCTCAGGAATACTCCTGGATCTTCCTTACAGCTCCCTGTGGTGCCTGGCACAGCCGCTGGGCAGTCAGGGTTTGGGGACACTGTGTGACAGCCCTGGGAGGCCGGGCTGGAGCAGGCAGCTGCCTGCCTGTCATCTGGGAGTGCCTGCGGTGGACTGGGGCACATGGTGCCGACATCACGGGTACCACTCACTGGGAAAGCTCTTTCCCACAAGAGCGGCATCCAAACTTCCCAGCTCCCTGCTCTCCCCAAGGCTGACTGTCTCTGCTGTTCAGCCAGCCTTGCAGAGGTAATGAAGCGTAATTAAGTGCTCCCTTTACACATCCGCTTGGGTCCACGGGAGGGTTTGTGACTGGATTTCTAGGGAAGGTAGTGATGGCAGTGCCTGCCCCCGCCCAGCGTGGTCCAGAGAGGGGAGCATGGGCAGGGCCTTGGTCTGTTCCTGTCCAGTGCTTTCAGCCCAGAGAGCACAGCTGTGGCCGCCTGGGACTCTGGCTGTACTGGGCTTGGGCTCACAACATGGTCATGGCAGGGAAGAGCTAGTCCAATAGCCTCCCAGTGAAATAACTATTACCAGTCAGTACAGCCCGGTGCTCATATCCAGCATCAGGGATGTCCCTGCATGGGCAGGACCTCAGAAGGTGGCTGGTGCAGACACAACCCACTGTGTCCATTTAGTCTGCAGTGAGCCCAGCCACAGAGAGTGAGACTGTCTGGGTATCCTCATGATGGGGGCGTAGGCAGGGGGCTGCTGTTGGGTCTTAGCCTGGGGTTTTGGGTGGTGAAGGGGCTGTGTAATGTCCTGTGCTGCACAGCGGTTGCTCCTTGAGCACCTGTCATGCTGCAGCATTGAGCTCTGTGGGAACTAGGAACAGGGATGCTCTGAGGAGCATGCTGACAGATCTAAGGAGAAGCAGGCCCAAGTTAATGCTGCCTGCCCTCTCTTCTGCATCCACATGGACCTGCAACAGGAGCGGCAGAAAAAAGCTGGGTTTCCTGAGAGCAGCGATGGCTCCAAGGACTCGGACAGTTCTGCTGGGCGCCGGAGCAGCGCCAGCCGGAAGCATGGCCGATGGCGGGGCCGGCCGGACAGCCCTGGGGCCATGGTGTCCAAGGTGGTGAGAGCCGTCACGGCCAGGCACAAACCAGGATGGAGGCTGCCGGCCATGCTGGACTCCTCCAGCCGCAGGAACCTGACGGAGCTGCACGGGGAGGCCCAGCTGGCCGTCTTCCAGCAGGGTGACACGGGCAGCGTGGAGGGGGCTCCCCAGCCCACCGAGAACAGTTTCACCCCCAAGTGCGAAATCACGGGCAAAGATGCCCTGTCGGCGCTGGCCCGGGCCAGCAGCAAACAGTGCCAACAGGAGATCGCCAACGTGGTGTGTCTGCACCGGGCTGGCAGCCTCATGCCCCAGTCCGTGCCTCGCCACTGTCAGCTCTCAGGTGAGTCCTGCTGGAGTGCTCCTGGTCACCCTGGACATTGGGAATATCCCAGGAAGGCTGGTAGGCCACTTTCCTTATGGCACCAAACTGTCCCACCTGGCAAAGAGCGACCTCAATCTGTCACTGATTCCCAGATTACCACTGCCTCTGTAATCCAATCAAAGGTGTGCCAGCCTTCTTAAGTTGGGCTGTTCGTCCCAGTCTGCAGTTCTGCAGGGGTCAGTGCCTGGCGCAGCTGCATTTTCTGTTTTGAAGCACCAGAGGAGGACACCCCTTTTCCCAAAACCCCCCATCAGTGTAACACAAGGGGCTGCATGTGCTACCATGCCCTGGCACTGCAGCCAGTTTGGGGTTTTCCCGAGGCTGAGTGCTTCTCTACTGTCCCCTGCCTTGCTCAGGAGCTTCAGGTAGTAGATACCAAGGATGGGGGTGGCTGACACCCCTCTCCCTTCCCATGCAGGCAAGGTCAGCCCTGTGATCCAGTGGGACGAAAGCCGGCTGCAGCAGGGGCCCCCCAGTAAGCCCGTGCGCATTGCCTACATGCTGGTGGTGCATGGCAGGGCCATCCGCCAGCTGAAGCGGCTCATCAAGGCTGTGTACCACCAGCAGCACTTCTTCTACATCCACGTCGACAAGGTGTGTGGCAGGGGTGAGGGAGTAGATGCTAACAGTGCTCCACTGGTCCCTGGGAGAGGGAGCAGAGCTGAGGCACGGGTGGTGGTGAGTGAGGAAAGTGGCTGGATAGGGTTAGTCCTTTCTGCTGTGGAGCTGTGACCCTCTGCCACTACTTCTGCAACCCCACGGAAGCAGGATCTATCCCCCCTGCCGTGTTTGCTGCTTTACTCCATGTGGAGGCTGCTGCAAGGGCTGACTCCAGGCTGGTGACAAGGAAAGCAGGGTCCTGGGAGGATGAGCTCCTTGCTGAGAGTGAGCCATGTTCCCTGGCAGCGCTCCAACTACCTCCATCGTGAGGCCATGGAGCTGGCCCGGCACTACCCCAACATCCGGGTGACACCCTGGCGCATGGTGACGATCTGGGGAGGTGCCAGCCTGCTGAAGATGTACCTGCGTAGCATGAAGGACCTGCTGGAACTGTCTGAGTGGCCCTGGGACTTCTTCATCAACCTGAGTGCCACTGACTACCCCACAAGGTGAGGGCCTTGCTGGGGCAGAGGAGGGGGCTGGAGGTGTTGCTGCTGTGTGGTGCTGCAGCAGCCTTGGGAGGGGCAGGGAAGAGCGGGGAGCTGAGGGAGATGGGGTTAGAGATTGCACCCATGTGCTGGTGATGATGCTCCGGGGCCAGGCTGGACCTATGTATGCAGAGGAGCCCAGCCAGTACCTTGTAAGCTGTTTTTTCCTGTGGTCTGGGTATTGCAGGAGAATATGCATGTGAGGTGCCAGACAGCAGAGATGCTGTGTCTCTGTCAGCCCAGTGATGGAACAAGGGTTTGAGTCAGCAGCTTTGGGCTCCTTGTGTCTAATGGCTCTTGCAGAATGAATGTTTACTGGGTTGTTTCACCCCAGAAGCATTAATGATTCCTGATTTGCACCTCAGGACCAATGATGAACTGGTGATGTTCCTGTCCAAATACCGAGATAAGAACTTCCTGAAGTCTCATGGCCGAGACAACGCCAGGTAATCTCAGCTAGAGGCAGAGCTGAACTGGAGGAACAGAAAATGAGGGATTTCAGAAAAGAACTGAAACAGCTGTGGCAGGGAGGGGATGTTCTGCATCTGCACTTAGCAAGGTGGTTGACACTCCTAACTCCTCATCCCCATGCCCAGGTTTATCAAGAAGCAGGGCCTGGACCGCTTGTTCCACGAGTGTGACTCTCACATGTGGCGACTGGGCGAACGCCACATCCCCGAGGGCATCGTGGTGGACGGGGGCTCTGACTGGTTCTCACTGACGCGCAGCTTTGTGGAATATGTGGTCTATGCTGACGACCAGCTGGTGTCCCAGCTGCGCCAGTTCTACACCTATACACTCCTGCCAGCTGAGGTGGGTGCTGGCTGTGGGCCATGGGACAGATTTTCTTCCCACTGTGCTTAACATCTCTTTCCCACTTCATCCCTGCTCTGGGTACCTGCAATGGGTGTTGCTGGTTCTGCTCAGGCAGTTTTGTGCCTCCCCTTTTCCAGACTTAGGTATGAAAGAGGGAAGAGAGGAGCAGACAGGTCAGGGGTCATGTTTACATACAGCCCAGCTTTAGGTCCAGTCACCCTCTGGGCCAGATGAGGACTGGTGCAAGTGTTGCCCTCTGCTGGGAATGGGGATAAGTTTCTGTTCAGTAGCAATTGAGGTCTGTCATTCTGTCTGTCTATGAGTGGGGGTCTCCATTAACCTGTCCTCCATCCCACTGGGTGTCCTGTCCCTTTTCTGCCTTGCACAGTCCTTCTTCCACACGGTCCTGGAGAACAGCCACGCCTGCGAGACGCTGGTCGATAACAACCTCCGAGTGACCAACTGGAACCGGAAGCTGGGCTGTAAGTGCCAATATAAACACATAGTCGACTGGTGCGGGTGCTCCCCAAATGACTTCAAACCCCAGGACTTCCTTCGGCTACAGGTGAAAAAGATCCTCCTTTCTCTTCCTGCTCTTTCCCGTCCTCCCTGTCCTCTCCTCTCTGAGCTGTCCTGCAGGCACCTCAGGCTGCAGTGCCAGCTGCTGTGCATGTCCCCACAAGAGACTGGAGGTCAGGTTCCCCCCCCAGTGGGGCTCAGTGTAGATGTATCTGTAAACAGGCAGTGGGATTATCCTGACTATCCTGCCCTGCAGCCAGGCTTCTGCTTGCAGCATTGCTCCTATTTCTCTCCAGTTTTCCTGCTCTTTCCCTGCAAATGTGTCACTTGGGGCAAATAGCTTTTTAGTAAAACTCCTTCAGAGTATTGTTTCTTTGGCAGGTCAAAATGTCTTGTGACGAAATGTCTCCCATGCTCTCAGTGCATGGGAACGTGGACTGAACACAGGAGGTTTGGGTGAGATAGAGCCAGCCCTGAAAAGAGCAGTTGTGGCAGGATTTTCCAGCAGTCCCAGGCTTGCAGAGCCCAAGACCCTGTTCCTGCAGGCTGTACCACACGGCCAGAGCTAATGCAGGGCTCATCAATGGCTCTGGTGGGTGGGGGCCCATCACAGTAGAGATTGCAGCAAAGGAGCTGGATGACACGTGGCTGCTTCTGGGCATGGAAAGGGGGAGGTGGTGGGAGAGATGGGGACCCATCTGCATTACCAATAACTGTTGGTGTGCTCCTGCTGATCCTGTCATAGAGGATCCCACATTCAGGCTGGCTGTGCTGTGCTGCGCTGTGCTGCTCCTTAGCCTGCGCCTTCAAAGTGGGTAGGATAGATCCTGCTGGAGTGGGAGGGCAGAGTGGGTGCAGCCAACATTGTTAGAAATGCCTGTGCTCTTCCAGCAACTCTCCAGACCCACCTTCTTCGCCCGCAAGTTTGAGTCAACGGTGAATCAGGAGGTGCTGGAGATCCTGGACACGCACCTGTACGGCAGCTACCCCGCCAACACCCCAGCCCTCAAGGCCTATTGGGAAAATGTCTACGACCGTGTTGATGGTCTCAGTGGTCTCAGCGATGTCACCCTCACCTTCTATACAGCCTTCTCCAGGCTGGGGCTCCACAAAGCCTCATCCACGCCCGCAGCCAAGGCTGACAAGCTCTGCAGGTGGTGTATTTTCTGTGGTCTCAACCCAGGCTCCAAATGGAGGCCTTTATCTTGTGCTGGAAGGATGCTTATGCTCAGATGTGCAACCTCTCTGTCTATCTCTCCAGATTTGAGCCTCAAGGCTTCCCCTCCAGTGTGCACTTATATTTCTATGACGACCGTTTCCAGGGTTACCTGGTGACACAGGAAGTGCAGAATTTGGCAAGTGGGCAGGCAGAGTCCTTGGAGGTGTGGATGATGCCCCAAGGAGCTCTGAAGCTGTCAGGTCATGGAGGGCAGGCAAACCGCTTGCAAAACCTAGAGGTAAATGGGGCGCTTTCCTCCCTGGCTTTCTTACACTGTGCTGCCATTCCTCCTCTGCCCCACCTGCATGCCATGGGGACAGAGGGACACAGAGCTGCCATTTTGTCTGAGAACAAACCTTTATCTGGGAGTTTGGTTTATTTGTGAGGAGCTGATCGTTGGCGAACAGGCTTTCAGGCGATCTTTCAGAGGCAGGTGAGATCCAGTGCCTGCAGCTGCAGGAGGCCTTGCACATCTGAATTAGTCTGACGTATGATCCATGGAGGGTGGGGTGTCCATTGCTTTGGACTCCAAGGTTTATGTGTTCTCTGTTTCAGGGAGGTGAAACACAGAACCTCAGCTGATAGTGTCTCCTTGCCCAGTGTCCCACTGCTTGTGCTTCCTGTCCCTCCAGGTGGGCACAGAGTGGGACCCCAAGGAAAGACTCTTCCGCAATTTTGGAGGTTTGATGGGGCCTTTCGATGAGCCGGTGGCCATGCAGAAGTGGTCACGGGGCCCCAACCTGACGGCCACGGTGGTGTGGATTGACCCCACCTACGTCATTGCCACCTCCTACGACATCACGGTGGATGCTGAGGCAGAGTTCACCCAGTACAAGCCCCCTCTCAACCACCCCCTGCGCCCTGGAATCTGGACCATCCGCCTCCTCCAGTTCTGGGAGCCTCTGGGGGAGAACCAGTTCCTGGTGGTGCCTCAGACCTTCAACCGCAAGCAGCCTCTCAGGAAAGGTGAGGATGCTGTGGAGTTTGGGGCTGGAAGAGAGGGTGTCCCTGTAGGCTGCCCAAAGTGCTTCCCCCTGTGCTGGCGCCTGGGCTGCAGCTGATGACCAGGCTGGAGCCAATTTTCCACTGGTGTCCCCTTGCCCATGTGAATCCTTAGACTGGGCTATCCTCTTGGCAGCTGTGGAGAGCCCATTGGCATGTCAGTCAGATCCTTCCTGCAGCAGTGTCCTTTTCCTTGTGCTGGAGGGGATCTGGGCTTGCAAAGGGATGGGGTGCTGTGCCCCAACTGGAGTTGGGGGTAGGACTTCCAGGGTGCCAGAATGTTGCTGCACTGCTCATCCCCTCTCTTTTCTCTCCCTGTCCTTCCCAGATGATAGCAACTGGCTGCATGGTGGCCCCCCCCGCAACGAGTACATGGACCAGAACTTCCAGGGCCTGGGTGGGATCCTCAACCTGCCGCGCTCGGAGGCGGCAGAGGAGGATGCGGTGCAGAAGGCGCGGCTGACGGGCAAGGAGCTCGAGGACTGGGCGGATGCTGCCATCGGCACCTTCTGGTCCACAGCGAATGTCTGTGTCAGCAGCCCCTCTGCCTGCACTTCCCTGGAGACCTGCAGCAAAACCTCCTGGAGCTCCCTCTCCCCGGACCCCAAATCAGAACTGGGGCCTGTCAAACCTGACGGGCGGCTGAGGTAGCAGGAGCAGCCAAAGGGCAGCCTTGGGAGCAGGGAGCATCCCCCACTCCTGATTTGGGGGGTGTCTCTGGACCACATCACCCTGTGCCATTTGCACCGTAGTCACTCGAGGAAGAGAAAATGGGAACCTCCAGGCAGGGGAAAACCTTCTCCTGTGGGGTATTTTGGGCAGAGGGAGAGGCGTGAGGTGGGTCTTGCCCATCTCCGCAGGAATGAGCCCTTGCTGGCCAGGGAGAGCGTGCTGGAGTGCCCATCCCTGAGGGGGCATGGCAGGCACTGGGAAAAGCTGTGTGTTTGTTACTCCAGGCCTTGGAGCCTCAGGAAAGGGTGATGTGGGAGAGAGGGACGGCTAGTGTGTGGGCAAGCTCTGGACCATCTCAGCATCCTGCTCAGCCCTGGACTAGAACTTGGCAGGATGGGCCCTTGTTGCTGGCTGCTGCCCTGGTGGGCTGATGAGGGACTGGGGATAGGCAGAAGCAGAATGGGTCAAAACCTGCCGTGTGCACGGAGCTGCTGCTGGCCTAGGGCTTACATCTCATCCCTTTCACCCCAGCCCTTTAGTTGGTATTTTTATAAATATATATATAGAAATATATATGATGCAAAGTGCAATAGAGACGAGACCCCGCATTGGCCGGGAAGTCCTTGTGTCTCCATCTCCCCTCAGACTGTAACATACCTTGTTCCCTTGGGTGTCCTGGTGCTACAGGACAGGGTGCTGGGTCGTTTACATCCATCATTATTATTGTTGTTATTATTATTATTGTTATTATTATTATTGTTTTGCCATTTGCCCATTTCCTGCTGAGGGCTGCTGGGGACCTGTAACCTGCTGGCCTTGGGGCAGGGTTGTCCCCAAGTTGTGGGGCAGCTGCCCAACTATGCCAAATGTCTGGAGCTCTGGTGTGTTGTGCGACAGTGAGCAGGGAGTGTGCGGTGTGTAGTTCAGGTCCAACAAGTCGGGCTGTAGATCCCGCTACTTCTGTCTCCACTTCAGCAAAAGGATGCCCTGATCCCCTGCCAAAATATCATCCACAGGGCCGATGTCTTGCTGTGGATGAGCTGTGCCTGGAGGCCTGCCTTGTGCCAAAGCTCCTTGACCCGACCTTTTCTTTTCTCCCATGTCGGCAGAAGCTCTTGGGACCTGCTGCGCTTCCCTGGCCAAAAAGCAAAGCAGCTAGACAAGGTCTGGCCGGCTCCATCCTCCCTTCGCTGTTTCTGCTTCCCACTTCTCCAGAGGGAAGAGGTGCCACCTCCTCTTGGGAAGGGTTGCAGTGCAGCATCCCCCTTCCCCACAGTCCCCCCAGGATGTCCTTGAGGTCTGCCTCCAACAGTCTTCTCTCCAAGACTGATGCTGCCTGGAGAAGTCTGGGTTTGATTTCACCCTGGGAAGACACTTCACAGCTGGGGACAATCTGGAGCCCATCTGGCCCAACTCTCTGCTCAAAGCAGGGTCTCAGGAGCTGGTGGTGTTTTGCTGTCTCCATGGGTCTGTGCCATCCTAACTTTTCTCCCATGTCCCAGCTCTCTCCACCCAGCAGGTCTGACACTCCCAGTCTCCAAATTTAAGGATGCGGGTGTTGCAAGATGTGTACTGTAAAACAGAGTGGACTGAGACCTTTGTGTGTGAGGGCAGCTACCTGCTGGTACTCAGCCCCCCTGTTCTGCACCCACTTTTGCCTGGGGTGCTTTGGGGCTGCGGAGGAATGTGGGGGGAGAGGGGCCACTCAGGGGAGGATGCCAAAACTCTGTGTCAGAACCATTATGTAAAGTTGTCTTAAATATGCAACATCACCACAAATACATCTATATCTCTACAGTTTGGTGTGTCGGGTTTTTGTGATGTTATGGAATTGGTGAAAGGTGGGGGAAGCTTGGCTGTACCCGGTGAGGGTATAAATCCCTCCTGGGCACCGGGACAGGGGCTGTGAGGGTGTTGAGGCTGGGTCACCTTCCTCGGATGGGTGATGTGTAACCCAAAATCAAGCTTGGGGTTTTCAAAGCCTACAGCTGGAGAGTGAGAGCTCGGGAGCGACCCGGTGCTACGGGCTGAGTCCGGTTACACCCCGGCAGCGGGTCCCCTGAAGGCACCCGGATACTTAGCGTTGACATGGCACTTAATTAAGGTGTTAATCAGCTAATGAGCGGGCACCTCCTGCTGCCTGCAGGGCCAGGAGCTTCATGCGGCACAGCCCAGCTTTCCCTCCACAGGAGCGGGGCAGCGCTGGGGTTGTCCTGTGCCCGCTGATCCCGGCAGTGACCCGCGGCCTGGCTGCCGCTCGGCCGGGACCGCGGGATTCTGCTAACGGCGGCACGAGGCCGGGGCACTCGCGGATGAATCGGGCTGGCCCTGACGTGTGTCCGAAGGGGGAGCCCCGGGAGCCCCGCGGCTGAGCCCGCCCGCTCTGGACTCCGCCCCGCCCCGCCCCTCGCGGGCTGCGGGGCGCGGGCGGCGGGCAGGGGCTGTCGGCGGCGGGGTCGGGATGGCGCAGCCCGCGGGGGCCTCGGGCCACACAGCGACCGCCAG
>VZSE01001848.1:0-20042 GCA_013398275.1 Promerops cafer | reverse complement strand
GCTGGCGGTGCCGGTAGGCTCCGCGGATCCGCGGGTGGGCCGGGGGGGAGCCGCGGGTTCCCGGGAGACTGGAGCACCGGCGAACCGGCGCCCTACCGCGGTGCTGAGGGAGCCGGGAGCTCCGGGCGAGAGACGGTGGGTGCCGGTGCCGGTCCCCGCGGCTCGGTCCCTGCCGCCACGGTCCGGGATGGGGTGAGCCCCTCCTGGCTCTGCAGGTTGTTTCCGGTCTCGTAGCGAGAGAGACATGTTGGGCACAAAGGGGCTTTAGCGCTCTTGGGACGGGCAGCAGGTGGAATCGGCTTCTCAGAGGCTTCTCCAAGCGGCGGGGCAAGAGTGGGGGCAGGAGGAGGCCCGCGGGCCCGTCGAACCACTGGCTCTCTCGCCTCTCCCATCTCTTGGCAGCGGTGTCTACCTCTGTCTTCATCGTGGCGATCCTCATCCTGCTGCTGCTCTTGTACCACCGGGACCCCATGTGCTGCCAGTTCCTCTGCTCCTGCCGCCTATTCCAGACCCCCAGCCAGTATGTGAGTGTCCTCTGAATCCTTCCTCTCTTCCTCCTGCCCTCGAGTCCCCCTCTGTCCCCCGAGCTCCTGTTCCCTTGTGCTGGGTCTGTACCACTGGGCTACCATCCTGCAGCCTGGTTGGGATTGTTGGGTCCTCCAAGCAGAGCTGGGCTCTGCCACCTCCTTGCTCCCACTCTATCCAAGAGATCCATCCATCCACCCACGCAGTCATGCTTGGCTGTGCCATTGTGGTTGTATCTCCAAGGCCCAACACTTACAGGCTTCCCTGCTCTCCACACAGCTTGGGAGGGAGGTTCTCCTCCCCCTGCACAGTCATGTGTGGGGCCGGGCTGTGCTTTATAGGAAGGGGCCCAGCAGGGAAGGGAGCTGGAAGCTGAGGGCAAAGGCAGACAAAGCCACCCGCATCCTTGACAACTGGCTCTCTTGTGCAAAAGGAGAGAGCTCCTGGGGAAGGAGCAGCGAGAGACAAAGCCCTTTCGCTCACATCTGTAATTTCCTAGGGCTGGCTTTCAACTAGGGAAGCTGATGGAAAAAGAGCAGCATGTGTAGCCAGTGTTGCTTTTGTGGCAGTGACTGCCTGGGGAAAGCTCAGCCTCCAGAGCTGCAAGGATGGCTCTTGAGAGGAGGGCTGCAGGTACCACTTCGCAGTCCTGGGGGAAGTGTGGACATTCAGCCTCACTAGCAAGGGGTGGAGAGACTAGTGGTATGAAAGACAAATCTAATAGTCCAGCACAGGCTGGGAAGTCCCAAGCAGAAATCACAGTGGAAATAGGCTGCACTGATGGTGTCCTTGTCTAATTGTCTCCACTCCTTTCCCTCTCTTCCCTCCTGTTGCCTGCCCATGGGACACGTTGGGAGTGGGCCCTGCTGCTCCCTAAGGAGCTGCTCCCTAAGGCAGTGTGGGATGCTCCCTGAGCTCTGAGGTGGAAACTTCAAGCAGGCATCTTGCCTTTAGCAAAGGGCTGTGCAGAAGTATGGATGCAAAGAATTATGTAAGGGAAGAGAATATATAATGTATTTCCTTTAGAAAAAGAGAAGCAGTTGTAGTGTGTGAGGCAGCTTTTGGGCAGGAATAGTTGCACTGGTCATCAATTTTGCTCATCAATTATTGAACCAACAGTTGGGTGCTGTCTTCCTGCAGCTTCTGTAGTTGTGCTGTAGGGCCAAGACAAACATTCCTTGCTTGTTAAGAGCAAAAGTAAATCCTCACAGTTCTCCCTGAGCATCTCTGGTTGCTCTGGGAGTCTCTGCGCTGGTTTCTACTGGCAGAGAGGGGATTTTCCGAGAGCAAGGTACAGCCATGACTGTACAGTCCTGGCTCTGGCTCGAGGGGCTGTTCTCTGTGAACAGGATTTCTGCTCACTGTTGCTCAACACCTTGACAGGGAATCCAGTTTAACTGGAGCGAGACAGCTTGGGAACAGCACAACTATTGCCCTGTAGATTTGCTTGCTGCATTATCCTGAAATTACAACCTCAGTAGATAAGACCTAACAAATTCTGTAACCCTGAGCATGTGATGGAGCTCTTATCTACACCAGCAGAATAGTTGGGTTGTTTTTTGTTGTTCCCCAAAAAGAGATGGTTCTGCTTATTTTTATGAAACCCTGCCCTGGGGTCCAGACTGTCCCTCTGGCTGTGCTCTGCTCCAGCTGGCTCCAGCCCTTGGATGAGACCCTGCGCTGCCAGGGAAGATATCCTGGAGCTGTTGGTGTCACTGAACAGGCAGGGGCTGCTGCCAGCAACGAGAGCTGCAGGAGCCACATGGGCAGAGGGAGCAGCTCTTCCTCTGCCAGGGTCCTGCTGTCCCATGAGAGTTGGTTGAGCTCTGCTCTCTGCCAGGAAGGATGTGAGGGATTTTGGCTTTGCTCATGTCCTCCTGATTCCAGGACCGCCCCCCGCCCTACTTCAGCAGCAGCCAGCAGCTGGTGGGACCCCGGCATGGAGCCTCACGACTGGAGAGCACTGCTGAGAACCCTGGCATGCAGGTGATGGCAGGGTCCCTGCTGGGTGGGAATGATAGCCAAGGTGCTCATGAGCTTGGAAGGAGACTCTTGTTATGATGTTTACCTGGGGCAAAAGGTGCTGGGCAGCATCTTCTGGTGCTATCCCACAACTTTGGGAAGTGCTGCCAGTACGTAAAAAACCCCGGGGGCAGGCGGCACGTGGAGGGAAGGAATATTGCAGAGGACACCACAGTGCCCTGAGGTGTTTGGGCATGAAGTGCCAGTGGTAGATGCCGGGGGCTTGGGATCCTGCAGCGCAGGTTGTGGCGTAATTGCCTCCTGTGAGGGTGGATATCCTCTCTGGCTGTTCAAAGGAGCCTACAACTACTTACAGCTTTGAATCCTGAATTAACTCAAGGTTGCACCAGGACATGAACTTCTAGTGATGAGAGCCACCATCACACTGACCCTTTTCTGGGGATGGGCATTTCTAGGCAGACGAGCTCTTCTGTGTCGGACCCCCCAGCACATACCAGCTCCAGTCCTGGGAGCAGCCCCGCCTGCCCAGCTACGAGAGCGTGCGGAAGAAAGATCGCCAGCGGGAAATCCATCAGATGATTGCCGACAGGTTTGGGCTGTGGGCAGAGCCATCCCAGGAGGTGAGGTCCCCTCCCTGCAGTGGGGGGCTGGCAGAAGCCCGTGGCAGTCACCACTGTGGTCCATATCTGTGTCTTGCTTCAGCAGTTGGTGGTAGCTGAGGACTCTGTGCTCTGTGACTGCCCTCCCCTGATAGCTTTTATCTCTGGGAAAGCACAAAGTGTATCGGGAGGCTCTTTAGTGTACATCTGTGCTGGTTAATGATCCATCTCCCCTCCCCCAGTGCATTTGCAGAAATGCCTGTACTAGGAGGCAGGGCAGAGCCCCACGGAGAAAGGGCAGGCTTTTCCTGCCCATACAAGTCTGGGCTGGGAGTGTTATTTTTGGATCTCTAAGGCTTTCATGGGTTCTTGCTTCCTTCTCCCTGCAGGACACTCCTGGGGAGACCCCTTGCTTTATGGCTTATTTATGAGCAGGAGGCTTTGCTTGTTATGATATTTAAGATTTGCACTCCCACAATATAATAGGGAAAAGTGAGTGCATCCTGCCAAGTAGGTCCTGTGGCAGCATCCTGAGACACTCCTGTTCAGAGACCTAATTGTCTAAAGCAGGACAAAAACGTTTGAAACCCTGAGTAAAGCATTAAAAGTTCACTGATTTACATGGATTTTGAGCTCTTAAAGCTGTACCATAAACCCTGGCATAGTCAGCCCTTGCCACTTCGTGTTTGGAGCTATATCTAATGACACCTGCCTGAAAAGTATCAGCATGATATAGTGGAAGGTGTCCCTGCCCATGCAGGGGTTGGAACTGGGTAATCTTTAAGGTCCCTTGCAACCTAAACCATTCTGTAATTCTATGAAACCTGGGGAGCAAGGGAACAGGAGAGTAAAGCTCCAAAGACAAGTAGTTGAGGAACGGCACTGGAAGCTCTTCCACAACATCCTCATGCCACTTCCTGTCACTTGTGGGGAGAAAGCTAGCACAGCTCTGCCAAAATAAACATGATGAGGCCTGGAGGTTCCTCTCTCTATGCAATGAGACTTGCTGCCAAACCTCGGTACAACACCTGGTTTGTAGGTACTTGTGTAAATCCCAGTAATTTTTCTTTAGTCAAGGGAAAGCAAATGACAGCCCTCTCTCAACAAAAGTCAAGTTTGTTCTAGCCTCCTGCCAAGTCCTTGAAGGGGAACAGGGAAGAACAGGAACCTGGCACAGAGTGTGAGGGGAGAATGTGTCTCTCAGCAGGTTTGTGCCATGTTCCAGACCGATGCTCTCATCTCCAGGTGTTCCCCAGCCTACAGCTGGCTGTGCTGGGGGACTGCGGGGGTTTAATTTCAGGCTGGTGGCAGTTGTGAGCCTTTTCATCTGCTGTGTAAGAAGAGTTGGGATAATCTCCTGGTTATTTCTGATCTGCTGTAATGCTCTTCCTCTCTCCTCAATAGATGCCACCTCCTTATGAGCATGCTCTGAGGCATCCTCCAGCTTTCTCAGGAACAGGAATAAGCTCGGAGACCTTGGACAGACATGGTGTTCCAGACTCTTTCCATGCCCCCCTCAGCTACCAAACTCAGCAAAACACTGCGGTGTAAGGCCTTGGCCTCAGCATACTGCTGCTTCCCATGCTGTCAGCAACAGAAGTGCCTGGGATACCATTTTCCTCCACAGGGAATGGCCAAACCTTCACCCAGATCCACAGTCAGCTGCAACACAGGCAAGCCCAACCCAGCCATCAGTGACATCCCTCTTGCAGCACAAGAACAACCATAGAGCCATTGCTGGGTACTGCACTGAGCAGAGGAACCAGGGACGTCTGCTCACTCTTCTCTGGCAAACACCAAAGGCAAAGGTCCAGCTGCTGGAGCTGCACAGGGCAAAGCCAAGGGGAAGGTCTGCTAGGCCAGAGCTCCTCAGGAGCAGCATTTCATACCTCTGTGAGGCAGCACTGCTGGCTGTACAAAGGATCAGACCTCAGGCACTGGTGATATCATGCTGCTTCATCTGTTTCTTAGGTTATCAAGTGTTTTACTGTATCTGCATTGCCTGCCAGGTGGAAATCCTCACCTGTGAGTGGCAGAAGGGATGTGCTCTGGAGCATGGCTGCATGCTCTGGCACCAATGGCCTCTGTAACAGACAGTGGTTCTGTACAGAGCCCACACACGGATTTGGAGAGGCTCCATGGGTTATACCCAAATACAGACCACCAAGATGAACCATGGGACTGGATTTGCAAGCTGGGAAAGGACAAATGCATGGACTGAACAGCTGGAGGCCCACATGAAGACTGTGAAGCACAGGTGGACATGTGTGGCTGACCCAGTTCACCTGGTCTTCTGCAGAGCAGAAGAATTGTCTAAATGTCAACACCGGTGTCCTTAAACTACAGATTTTGATAACCTGTTTTCTACTGCAGAGTCAATGTTTCAAATTGTTTACAAAGCCGTAGATAAAATGAGATCAGTTTGGGCACAATGCATTTGGGCTCCTTTATTTTGAGCAATATATGCGCAAAAATGTCATATAATGACTCAAAGATAAAAGGATGAGTATCCTGGATAATGCTTTATCATACACCTCCAGCTGCTGAGGCTTCAAATAGAAGCCCAGATTTGGGCATCCTGCCAGGCCCCCTAAACTTAGTAATGAGTTAGAGTTAGGCCTGTGAACTTGGCTCACATGGCCAGTGAATGGAACACTCAAGATATTTAAGTTAATTATTGAGGTGAGTGAGGTAGAGGGAAAAATCCAGCTTCCGGGTACACAGCATAGGTCCATGTGGAAAAGGATCTGTTCTGCAGTATTGTGAATTAAGGTACAAATAGAACAGTAATGACTAAAAATGAGCAAAAATAGAGGGAATTATTAGCAGGACAAGTACTGACACAAGAGTGATTGTAGAGGGAATTCATCCAATGGCACAACAGACCAGGCTCTCCAGATACTAAATGACCATGGTAACTCATTCCATGAGCAGTCAAGACCTTCAGCTGCCCCACAGCATTTATTGAACACTCTTAAAAATGCCAGCAGGTGATCTCAGTGCCTGAACACAGATCACAAGTGCTTCAGGAGCAAAACCAAGTCCTAAAATGGTATCTTCAGAGCCACTCTTGTCCTCAGATGCCAGTATAGCTGTAGTGGTCTGTCCTTTCCATCTGTGCCCACATGGCACAGCAGGTTCACAGCATGGTGACGAGTTTGAAGCTTCCTACCTCTGTGGTAGGGACAACACTGATAAAAGTTTTATAAAGGATTGCTCCTTTGGGCAGCTGGCAGATCACATCCCTGCTCTCGCTGCTGCGTGGTGGGGGCACGTAGACCTCTTTGGTGTATCTCACAATTCCATCCTCCAGGGCATACAGTGTCTTGTTACGGCCCATCCCCACCTGGGAGAGGATAAGGAGCATTAGAAAGGCGAGGCTGGACATCCACAGCTAAAGCAGATCTGATCATTGGTCTGCCTTGTTTGATATCCTGGCTTCAACAGAATCTGTTGCTTTATTTTTTAAAATAAAATCACACAACTTGCTTCCAGCAACCAGTTTGCAATGGTGCTCAGTATGAGACATGAGACACCCATTCCATCCTGAAGTACAAGTGACCAGTCAGGTCACAGAAGTGTTCTGGTATATCAATTACTTGCAGACCTTCCTCGAGTGTCAAGAACACAGGTGAGGCTTTGAGCAGGCTCTGTGACTAATACCACAGAACACAGCAATGAGCATTAAGAATGAGACTGAAAGAGAGGAGGCAGTGAGTGTGGGACTCTGGGGAAGACTGCTGTTCTCTGAGAACCAAGGAGAGAGAAAAGGCCTTACGTGAGCACCAGGATGCCAGCGGATCAACCGCTGAGTAGCCAAAATGTTTCCTGCATGGACAAATGCACCTGCAACAGAGTGACACAGTCAGACTGCAGTGAAACAGCTTCTAGAGCCCTGGAAGAACACGAATTATTCCAGGACTTACAAATCCTAGCTTTCTGTAGGCATTTTCTAAGGAAAAATTACTTCAAATGTTAAAAGCATCTGAACAAAAATGCTGTCAGCAGGAAATAAAAGAGCAATGGATGGACCATGGCAAAAAGTCAAATCTCTAAAAAGATTGCTTCTATGGTACAAGGCATTTTTCTGGCTGCTGAAGGCATTTGTTTAATTACATTTACATTGGTATGTTTCCATCAGCAAAGCTAATAATTATTAAGCACTCAACTGCAAGAATCTGCACTTTGGCTTCTGCTAAGCCTCTCCGTTGTAAACACTGGAAATGCTCAGTTTTTCCACCCAGTGTGGGAGGAAAGTGCAGTGCAGTTATGAGGTGCCCCACAGAGTTCCCTCTTCTGGGTTCTCTGGAGAGGCAAAGTTAGAACCAAAGTACGTTTTCTGTAGGCAATTTTGGCTGGCAGCCAGCGGGCTCATGGTAGGGGGAGCTGACTCACCCTGCCCTCCCACCAACGACCCTTGATCATGAGGTTTCACTGATCCTCCCCTTCTCTTTCTCCTGTTAAAGTGCCCTGCCCACCTCCTCCTGAAACACTCAACAACTGACACATATCAGGGGAGAGAAGCTGTGGAGAACCCAGTGAAATGCAAATAAGATACTCAGACCTACCTTCGAGTTTTTTGAACCCATAGCGTTTCCCAGGGCTGCGGCCACCTAGGTTTTTCGAGCTGCCCCCACTTTTCTTAGAAGCCCATCTGACAGCAACTAGGCTTGTATGGCGAGTGGTTAGAACTAGGTTAGGAGAAAGAACAACGTCATCAGCTGGAAAAACTACCATACATAATCCCTTCTGTCAGATGTAAAGGATATCAGGTAAGACAGGCTTTGAAATTAAAGGCAAAGGAAAGCCCTGGGAGAAACAAAAAGTACTTCCAAGATAAATCAGACCAAAATGGCCTAAGTTCCTTGAAAAAAGGCCACATCTCAAGTGCTGCTGCTGCCCAGGTAAGAAAAAAATCTCTCAGCAACAATGTTAAATGATGTGCACAAACTCCTGTTTCATTCTTGTAAAATGCAGCACAGATGTCACTGGTTGCTGTGGATTGCTCTTACAGTGCTTTGAGAAAAGATGGGTTGTGATGTGTTTCAGTTTCCCCTTTGACCAAATGGCACTCACACAGTTACATCCTGAAATCTTACAAATGAGCAGATTCCAATTCTGGAAAATAGATAAACATCTATGACCAGCCAGAAACAGTCTGAGGAGTATCCAGAAAGAGCATAAAGGTTGGGCTTGCTGGTGTTGGAGGTCTTTTCCAACTTTAATGATTCTGTGATTCCACGATTAAAGGCTCTAAGAGGGAAAAGAGAGCCCTGGGAGTGGCAAAAAGGGTCTGGAGCACAGTTTTTTCATTAATCCTCCCAGTTTAAGGGAAGTGTTTAAGGCCAGGTAGAACAGGGCTTGGAGCAACCTGGTCAAGTGGAAGGTGTCCCTGCCCATGGCAGGGGGTAGGAACTGTGTGATCTTTAAGTTCCCTTCCAACCCAAGTCATCATTATCTTAAAAATCTCTTCAGTAGCACCTTTCAAGCAGTTAGGCAACAAACCTAATTTTTCTGAATCCCTCTATTTAGCCTGTTAAGCAGCAGGTTAGCAAAGAATAGCGGTTATCTTGTTTTCTTAATCTGAGCAAAACCACTAATTTAACTTAATTAATCATCACGGATACTTAGTGAGCTGGAAGTATGTCCCATCACTGGAAGTGTTCAAGCACAGGTTGGATAGGGCTTACTGCAACCTGGTCTAATGGAAGGCGTCCCTGCCCATGGCAGGGAATTGGACCAAGATGACCTTTAAGGTTCCTTTCAACCCAAACCCGTCCATAATTCTAAGAAATACTCTTGAGAAAAGGATACAAAACCCCATTAATTTCAGGAGATGACCCATTACGTAAATTAAAGCCTCCGAGACTTGACAATTTACAGGAAATTAGACAAAAACGAAGTATAGTTACAGTTTCACATACACAAACCCGCCCATCACCACAGCTCCGCCTCAGCTCCAGGCAAAGGCGAAAGCCTTGGCCTCGCGCTACCGGCGTGACGTCCCACTGGGGGCGCGACATCCTGTCGGGTGACCTACCTGGGGCACCTTTTCTCGAGCTCATCCCTCCCACTCCAAGGCCAGACCGCCGCTTCCCCCCCCCCCCCCCGAAGGTAATGAGCTGACACAGGCCCTCACTCACACAGCTGTCCCAGCACCGCCATTTTGATGGCGCCGCTTGCCCGTCCTCTTCGCGCTGGCGAGGCGACGCGCACGCGCGCGCGCTGGGCGGCGATTGGTCCTAGCGCGCCATCGCTAGCATTCGGACCAATCACCGCCCACTGCACCCGCCTCCGGGCCAACCAGCGGCCGGCGCGGGCTTTCCCCTCAGGCGGGCGTGGGTGCCGCTGAGGAGACGCGGGGGATGGCGGAGAGTGAGTCGGGATCTGAGAGCAGCGAAGAGGAGAACCTGCCCTCCTTCGCCTACCTGCTGCAGCCGTCCCTATGCCTCGGCGAGCCGAGCCGCCCGCGGTCGCCGTCTCCTGATCCTGAAGCGGCAGAGGTTGTCAAGATGGTGAGCAGCGGGAGCGAAGAGGCGGATGAGGAGGTGATGGACGTCGTCCCTTTGCATGAGAGGGTCAAGATGAGGGGGGGAGCGAAGCCTGAGCCTTTCAACCTGGGCGCTGGCGATACAGGAGAGTCATCTGGGCTTTGTGCTGGTGGTGACCTAATGGCTTCTGGGAACGATGGGCTCCGGGAAGACCTGGCGCCGTCTGGAGAAGTGGCTTGTGATAGTGAGAATGGTACACGCAGTGCTGAGAGATCCTCCTTATGCTCCTTGCCAGTCGACTCCGACAGGCCTAGTAGTCCCCCGGTAAGCAGAGAAAGGCCAGAAACATCGCTCCCTCTCAAGAAGCGACAGTATAGTCAGAAGGAACGGGAGGCAATCTGGCAGAATGCGTGGCAGAGAAGGAAGGAGCAAGAAGCAAAGAGGAGGGAGCAGGAGGAGGAGAAAGAGAGGAAGAGAGCCGTTGCCAAGATGCTGAAAGCTCAGCGGCCAGGAGAGTGCCAGAAATACATAACAGTGGTGCTAGATCCAGGTAGTTGTCCTCACAGCCTGCACCTGCCTTGTACTGACTGTTGTCTCCTCTCTCTGGAGGCCTGACCCGTGCATCGATTTCAGTCATCTTACAGGTAGAAGGTGGTGAGCAGATCCTTAGTGCTTTGCAGGCTGCAAATTATTCCTGTGTGTTTGAGAACCACGCTGTTCCCTGCAGCATCACCTGGAGGAGAAAGACAGTGTCATCACAGGTATGTGAGCAAAATTTTGATAATCTTGCCCTTTTCTTCGTGTGTTATTTGCAGTCGTTAGTAATTGTATTTAGCAACCCAAGTAAACACCCTCTAATCTCCCTGCTCAGAGCTCTGAGTGGGAGTCTGAATGAATTCTAAACATACTGTGGCCTGCTTGTTTTCATATCTGAACAGGTGGGAGGAGGAAATGAATGGACAGAAGAACCAAATGTCCTGGTTCTGCTTGGCTTGGAGGAGTTTTTGTCTATGGCTCACAGCTACAAGCAAGTGAGAATGCTTATGACTTTTGTGCTCCTGAAAATGCCTTGATGCAAAACTGGTGTTTTGTCATCCCTCTTCGTGGCAGGAAGGTTTTGGTGTGGGAGGAATGCAGGGTTTCACTGAAACAGAAATCTGGGTTTAGGAGCCATTTATGGGTTGTATAATATAAAGTTCTGACAAGCTTTCTTCGCTAGTTAAAATTTTTCACACATTCGTCTGAAGAGTTACATTGTTACATCAACTGGATTTATTTCTTTTCCTTTTTTCTGCTCTAACTTTACATGGGATCAAGTATTGTCTGCTTGCCCTGAAGAGCAAGGGTGAACAGACTGATCTGCAGACCTACAACAAGGGCCATAATTTGCTGTGCTTCTCTGTGTCAAAATGGTTTAACTCCTTATTTTTCTCATTCTTCTCTGTAGAATGCTGATGGCTGTGCAGAAAGGCAGAAGGAGACCCTGCAGAGCTATGTAGTTCATATGATGGAGAAAATGCCTGGGAAAATTCTGGCTCTGGCAGTAGTTGGAGTAGAAAATTATTTCAGGTCAGGTTTCTTCCTTCCAAATGTTTCTGTGTTTTCTCTGGCCTTGAAAAATGCCATAGATGTTTATGTTAATTCCTTCTAGCAAAGACTGGAGTATAAGAGGTATTCCCAGGACTGTTCCACCACTTTTTATACAGAAACAGAAGCAAAGGTCCATCCAGACTGTCGTCCCAGTCTTAATTTACTCTTTTTAGGTCTCTCCAAGTTCAGCCAAAACAAAGGTTGCGACAGACAGCAGCAAGTGGGAATCAAGAGAAACGGGGAGAAAGGAGAAAAAAGGAGGTTAAGGATTCTGGCCTGGACTTATCCAGAATGGATGTGAAAGAAGTGAGTGCTTTTAAAACAGACATGCAGCCATCATCTGTAGTCTCCCAGTATTTGAACATTTGACCAAGTCACACAATTTTATGGATGGGAGTACGCGGCTTTCATTATTCATTAATCCATCAGTCTGTGGACAGAACTCTTTGGGTTCAGCTCCTCACTGCTCAGTCATGTACCTGTTCCCACACAGACTGATGTGTCTCACTCACCTGGATACTGATGTCAGTCTCAGCACCTCTTGCCTTTCATAGCCCATTGGCAAAGCCCACTGGTGGTGGCCTGTTTGTAACAAGAGCCACAGAGGAGCTGAGGCAGCTCAGAGATATTAACTGGTGATATTAACTGTCAGGAGACAGACTGCCCCTAAATACTTCAGTGTCTTAAGTTAACTGTTCCCAAAATGAAGAGAGAGTGAAGGTTCTTGTCCTACAGCAGGATGTTTGTGTCCCTTTTCTGCTTCAGACAAAAATGGAATTTGATGCAACAAGACTGATGGTGCCATTTGTTGTTCCCAATGGTGATACAGGCCCTGGTGGATCTGCAGCTGAGCACACAAGTCCAAATCAGCATTTTTGAGAGCAGTGAGGAGCTTGGGGAATATGCCACTATGTTCACAAAAGCTGTGGCTGAGGCACCGTACAAGTGAGTAAGCAGGGGAGGTTTGGTCCTACCTTTGGAGAGGCTGCACTTTAAGCTACTGGAAAGGAATAGCAGGTACAACACAGGGTATAATGGTTCTTAAAAGTGCAGGTGACAGAGCAGCTGCTATTGCAGCTCCTTCAACACAGGACTTGTTCTTGAAATTGATGTCCTGCCCACAGACGGGTCAGGACAGACCCTGGTTTCATAGTCATAGGCTGGTTTGGGTTGGAAGGTTGGGTTTGTCCCCTCCATGGGCAGGGACACCTTCCACTAGACCAGGTTGCTTAGTGCTCCATTCAGCCTGGTATTGAACACTTCCAGGGACAGGGTATCCGCAACTTCTTTGGGTATCTGAAACTTCTTTGGGCAATTTGTTCCGGTGCCTCCAGGTTTCACCCTGGAGTCTTGACATCAAGTAGAACTCTTGTTCTGAGTCAGATTTTTGGAGTGGGAAGGGAATGCAAGTAGGGTTGGCTCTTAGAGTGCCAGCTTTTCTTCTTCATTGTGTAACCAAGAGACATGCCTGAGAATGAACCACTTGACTCTTTCCATTGATAAGGGAGGACAGCAGCTTGTTGCACAGTGATAGCTAAGAAAACCATCTTGTGCAGTCTCACACAATCCTGGCATTCCTCTCACAGCAGCTGCTGGATTTTCATGTCAGCCATGACAAGAGATGAGCAGTCATTAAAAATGACATCTAAAAGTGTTTTATTATGGTTGACAACCAGAAGGTGAATTCTTGTTTACCACTTTGTCTGCAAGTTGTGTCAGGATTGCTGCTGAGTACAGGATTGTTTCTTTTTCAGTACCAATCTGGGTCTTAAAGAAATTGGAAATGCATGTGAAGAAAACAGGGTCAAATTGTTCATGTTTCCTTTGATGCCAGTTGTTTCTCTTGACAGCTCAAGTGAGGGACGGTGCTCTGGCTCTGTGACAACAGATGGCAGGGACAGGATTTTCTTCACCGCCTCATTGTCTCATTTGCTTCCTCATTCCTTGTTCTCCCTAGGCGAGAGCGAGAGAACACAGGGTTCTCTTTCTACTTAGAGAAGGACTGTTGCAGAGGGGTGAAGGTGGATGCTTCCGGAAAGGGTCTCTTGAAAGTTTGGAAGAAGCAGATACAGCAATTTAACCGTGTCAGCTCTGAAATGGCTGAGGCTATCGTGTCTGCCTACCCTTCTCCTCAGCTTCTGATCCAGGTGAGGATGCCTCAGGGATACCCAGCCCTGTGTGCAGGCAGCCAGCTCATGCAGGGGGTGGAAGAAGAAATTTAATCAGTATTAAATCAGACACAGTGATTCTGTATGAGCGGTTCAGTAAGTTAGTGAAGAAACAGATTCCTTGGCATCCACTGTTCTGGCTTCCCACTGAGGGAGCAGCACTGGCTCTACTCTACAAGCTCACAGATGGGACTGGGGCAGAGATCAAGTGAAAAATGAGTGGATGTTGTGGAAGGGCAGAGCAGGTACAGGTGCTTAACTTTGACTAGTTTTTTGAGCAATGGATGCAAGTGAGTGATCCGATTGTTGCCTTTGTGTTGCTTTTAGGCCTATGAGAGATGCTCGTCGGACCAGGAGCGGGAGAACATGCTGGCCAATATCCCTGTGCACCGTGGCGAGGGTGTGACAGCCACCTCCCGGCGCATTGGGCCAGAACTGTCCCGACGCATCTATCTGCAGATGACTTCCCACGATCCTGACCTCTGTCTGGATTTTACTGGGTAGCACAGGGACAAAGGGTTTTACTGTTGGTTTGGTTAAGTGTTCAGTTTTGGATTTCACTGGGTAGCTCCAGGGAATAAGGGTTTTTACCATTTGTCCGGTCAAGTTTTCAGTTTTCTTCTGTGAAGAAGTGCTTAGATAACACTCATTGATCCTTGTTTAAAGACTTGAAGCACATTTAGACTTTATTGTAGCAGGAAAAAAGTTGAATAAAGTTGCCAAATAGCAGGAGTTTACACAAGAAAGATGGTGAACATCTTCCGTAAGCACACAAGTTGCACACAGCTTATAGTACTGATGTTGTTTTATTTGTCTTTCTATAAAATAAATAATTTTGAAGAATAACCTTTGGGGTGTTGAACATAGACGTGTGTCCTCTGTTGAAAGGAATACTTCCTGTTGCTCTCCTAAACTGCAAGGACATACTTTTCCCTCCTTTGGGACAAATCCTGAAGCTAGAGCAACATGGTGCTGCTGCCCCAGCACCTGCTCTAGCGAGGTGAAAGAACTTTACCTCACAAAACAGCCTCTCGTCGTTCCACTGTAGCAGATGGGAATGAGTAAGAGTAATTTTCAGATACAAGTTTAGAGAGCTCTGATTCAGTCTCCAGATGGCTTAATCTAGAGAGGATCTTGAAATCTGGTTATATGTGCTGGAATTATGAGGTCTAAACAGCTGGCAGAAAAAGCTTCCTTTTAATTAGACTGGAGACCACGGCCTGTCCGTGCAGCCATCAGCACTTGTGTGCACACAAGGACAGTTGAGGGTTTTTGTAACAGCACTGCTGAGATGAGTGCTCAGAGAACTAAACTGCATCCCATGTGTGGAAGTTACCCTTTGGAACCCTGCTGCCTCCAGTGGAAAAATCCCTACCTGCCCTGTTTGTTCTAGGCATCCAGCAGGAGCCCTGGCCTGGCCGGAAGTGCTGCTGACCTGAATCTATAACTCGTATAAGCCCGGTGCTCGCCAACCTATGCAACACTCATCTGGATGTTGGCAGGAAGGGCTGCATGGAGAAAACATTGCTTTAGATGCTGTTTGTCATTTTCCTGAACATTTCTGGATAGGGAGTAAGGATATTTTAAAGAATGGGATGAGTTAGACACCCAAAGCAAAGCTTACAGGTATTTAAAGGAGGCTTTGAAACCATGCACCTTCCTAAGGCAGAGGCAGCCCTTCCTTCCTTTTATCTGATCCTTGTGCTGCTGCTCTCTCCTGTGTGATATTCAAGGAACCACAATCTTATCATTCGGTTACAGAAAAATGAAGGTTTACTGCTGTGATGGTTTCCCCATAGCACTGCTCCTGGCAGCAATAATGCCAGTATGAGAAGAGGGAATGATTCTGGAGACCAGTGCAGGATGTCTCAGTGGAGTCTGTAGTGCAGATATTCTCTGAAACTTGCACTTCATTTTAAGTACTCACAAAGCCCTTAAGGATATGAAAAACTTCTGCTTGATGGGAGTTAAGGAAATTTTAAAAAGAATTATTTTAAATAATTCTAAGGAAATACTAAGTAATTCACAAACTATTGCAGAGGTGAGCTTTCCTCTCAAGGTGCAAACCACCAAACCTCCCAGCCTTCCCCCAGCCTTCCCCCAGCCCCGAGGCTTCCCCTTTCCTGCCAGCAGTGCTCCCACAGTGCCACCCAGTGCTGCTTCTGCAGCTGCAGCAGGCAGGAATTATTCCCATGTACATGGAAATAGTTCGTGGCTGTTCCTAAAAGGCCTAATTAAAATTAAAACTAACATAACATAAACATAAACATCCAGTTCAGACAAATTGCTGTGAAAACTGTTGTATTGAAAATTTTCAGCTCTTTTCAATAGCACATCAGCCTCTTTGCTCCAACATAGGGATGCGCAGCCATCCTACATGCCTGTAATTGGTCCTGGAGTGGGGCCTTAGTGTATTATTCCCATACAGCCATACCACCAATTTTAGCACAAACAGAAATGAAAGCAAGGAATGAATGTGTATTAAAAACCTTCCACCTCCAGCTCAGAGCTACAGCTGTCTCACCCAGGTAATGTGAGGGCTGCTTGCTCCCATTCCTGTAGACTGTCAGCATCCTGTACCTCACAATCCTGGTGGACACCGCTTGGAGGCAAGGAGTGGTAGGTAACAAGTTTAGGTTAACATGCACAAATAATGGGAGTTACAGGCTGATTGAGAGACATGCACAACAAAGATGGTTTGAACAATAGCTCTGCTCTGTGGAGTGGACCAGCAAACCAACGCTGACTGGTTCAAAGCAGTTTCATCAGAACACAATTCCATAGGAATTCTGGCTGCGTAGATGGTGGAAGGAGATGCTGACAAAGCAAGTGCCCATCCAGGACAATCACTGGTGCGAGTTGTGCTGTAGCATGTTCTGCAGGGTTTTGTGGTTCTGCAGAGCAGCCACCACGTCCTCGTAGAGGGTGTTCACGCTGATGCACAGAGGTTGATGCTGCAGCTCCGTCAGCTTGCAGGCAGCCAGAGTACAGAGGATGCAGAACAGCACAAAGAGCAGGACTCTCAGCACCGACCGTGACCACGAGGGCTTGTGCCGGGGGGGCTGAGGGGGACGGGAGCTGGAGGCTGGCTCTGCAGTGAGAACATGAACAGGACAGAATGTGAGGAATTAATCAACTATAACAGGCTATGCTCACAAACAAACTGTTCAGGTAAGGTACTTAATCCTCTGCTAGAGCTGGCTTTTGTTGTGAATTTTCATCACTTAGCTCTGATAAATAAGTAGATATGCAGGATGTAACTGCTTAGGATGAAAAGTTTCAGATCCAGTTTTACGGGCAGCAGTGAAGAGGGTGTAAAGCACCTCTGTGTTGCACAAGATCTGATTATGCAAATGTAGTTCAGCAGACTTAAGAAAAAATGAGTGGAGGGAAGTTCTCATTAGGAACAGCTCTAGAACTTCCTGACTTGTAGCTCCACAGTTCATGGGAACACAGGAAAAGGGGAAAAGGGCACAGCAGAGTTTATCAGAACTCCTGTAAGTTTCCCCCCTACCCTCTCCCACCATCTCCCAGTACCTGGGCTGCATGAAAGCAATTCTGGCAGCATCACAATCTGAGGACAATGAAACCTGGCACAATCCCACGCAAAATGGACACTACTTACTTCGGGTATGCACCGTTTCCTTTTTAGTTTTCTTTTCCATCTCCTGTTTTGCGGCTTTCTGAGCATCGTACTCCCGCCTTCTGCGCTCCTTTTCCTCTGCCTTCTCTCGCTTCCGCAGTTCTCTCTCCAGAGCCTCCTTTGCTCGTTGTTCTGCTTCACGCTTCTTCTCCATTTCTGGGGGTTAATAGCAAGTTTTTCCCTTTTATGTTAAGGGGTGTCACTGCCATTTTCCTTATTACCTTGTTATCCCAACTGGAATGAGGAAACCAATTAAACAACTATCCTCTTTTTTATAATTTTGTTTAGTATTATATACCTTGCATTTTGCTGTGCTTTTCTTTCATGTTTTTATAGGTAACCTATAGCACATTCCATCTAGAGATTTAACTATTCCTCAGGCCAAGAAATCACATACACAATCCCCCTGCTATTATTTCTCCCTTCAGCCTTTTACCCTACTACTCCCTGAGTACTTTGGGTTTGGGTGGCTACAAGTATGTGTTAGATGGCAATTTGTTAGATGGTGATCAGAATGTTTGGGTGTGTTAGACAGAGCAAGAGCAGTCCTCAGCAGACAGCATGTGGGGGCTCTCTGTGCCTACCTCTCTCTGCCTGGAGTTTCCGCTGCCGTTGTCGATCTTGCTCAGACTGGATTGCTTTCATGTGCTGCAGTACCTTAAAGGGCCAAGAAAACAACCTGAGGGCTTTGCAGAAGCCTTGTGGCACAGTCAGTTCAGAACAGAACAGATGGAGTGTGGCTGAGGACAGGCAGCTGGGGCTGACCCCTAACCCTCACCTACCCCTACATCTAGGGCTCTGAAAAGAACTCACAACTTATGTAAGTCTCTGTTGCTAAAAAAAATCTTCCCATTAAAAACAAATGTGGCAAACTGGTGCTTAGTGATACAGAGGATCACAGAACATTTCTATTTATGTTTTCCAGAACTTCTCCAGAGGTTTTTGTATTATCAGTACAGGCATGGATTACTATGTCTGATTATGCCTCCACTTTCTTGGCAACCAACATTTAATCCTCTCTTAACTCCACTAATGGAGAAGCATCCTCCTCAGCCAAGTGCTTGCTCTCCATAGGCACAGCAGTAGTGGTGTCAGTGCAGTGGACCTGCACCTCACTCCCTGAAGAAACTTCAGGCTCCTGCAGCAGCTACCCAGCTTGCTAAGCAAACAGAGGAAGAATCATTGGCAAAGCCATGAAAGGAAAAAAAAAAATAGAATAAAAGCAGACTCCTTACCTTGACAGCAGCCTGCTTACACTGCTTCTCATCCAGACAGTCTCCTGCCACTTTAGCCAGGACAGGATCCAGGGGATTGTCCTTCAGATCCAGCCACTTCAGGTTCTGCAAAAAGGCACGACAAAGAGGAGGCTGTAAGAGCACAGCAGTCTTGGAATTATTTAAGAGATCCAAAGCAGAAGCAAAGAACTGCTTAGTTTTCACATGAATGAAACAGGTACAGAAAATGAGCAGAGATGTTTTCAATGGACTGAGGATTTTCATTGAGCTGCGGTGCAGAGCCAGCTGAATTCTGGAATAGGTAGTCAGCAGGATGGATGCTTTACCAGAGAAATCAACTTGAGCAGGATCACAAGACCCTGGGCTACATCCCAAAGCTTTACGTAACTGCCCAGCAAACAGTTTTACCTTGAGCTGTGCAAAGCTGACTGGCAAGGTGACCAAACGGTTGTTCAGAAGGTCCAGGTGCTGCAGATTGACCAGGCGGCCAAAGTCCAAGGGCAGCTGTTGCAACTGATTTTTACTCAAATCCAGTTTCACCAGATGCATCAAACTGCAGAAATCTGACTAAAACCAAAACAAAGAAAACCCAGAAAAAGCTGGTCAGCACCTTTATGGAAGAACCTCAGTGGGAAGTACGTGGAGACTGCCTGCACCTCACATCAGGCACAAATCCTTGACTTACTACAGGCTATGATTGAGGAAAATCACTCTCCTCCTTTGCCTTGGAAGACGGAGGTGAGACACAGTGGGACAGATAAGACAGACTGAGAAGGTTATGGATGACAATATGACAGGAACAAATCCAAGTCTCCACTGCTGATGAAACTCCTCTGTATTCACCTGGGGATGCTCTGGAAGGAATGTACTGCAATCTTCACACAGTTCAACCCTGTACTCTCTCTTGCCTCAGACAAATCCACTGCCAGCACTGACCTGTCACTGACAACGGAGTCATTCAGCCACCACAGGGCAGGGAAAGTGCCAGTTCCACAGTGGCTGGTGAGCCTCTACTGAAGCACCAGCTATCTTTCCAAATATTTCCTAGCAGACTTATCCCCACGGAGGCTCTCTAGCACCTTACCGGCAAGGAAACGAGGTTGTTACAGGATAAATCCAAGACAGTAGCTTTCGGAAGAGCGGCCTGAAAGACAAATAAGGCACTGAATGAACATGGAGGTTCACCCGAGCCCCTCTGACACCTGCTAGTTCTGCTTCGGCCTCTGCGGTTTCTCCCGCATCAGTCTGTCCATCCCCCGCGTCTGCTCCGAGGACACGTCATCTCCAGATCCATCTCTGGGTACAAAAAGGTTCTTATCCCGGGACAGCAGTGACTAGCGGCTGCCAGGCCCGCGGGACACAGAACCTCACTGCTTTAAATACCTCCAGGCCAGGTCACAAGCCCCCAGCACATCCGGCTCCCCTACGCTGCCCCTTCCCGGCGACAGGGAGCCGGTCCCCCCCCCCGCCGGGGGGCCTGCGGCCGGAGACTCACCAACTCCCGCACCGGCACCTCGTTCAGGTCGCAGAGGCTCAGGTCCAGCTCGTTCCCGTCCAGCTTGTCCTTCAGGCTGAGCCCCTTCCCGCTGCTCCGCGACATGGCTCCGTCGGCGGCTGCCCACGGGGGAAGCGGCTCGGCACGGGGAGGCGGCGCGGCTCGGTTCGGAGCGGCTCAGCACGGCTCGGCTCAGCTCAGCTCAGCCCAACCCATCCCGTCCCGTCCTGTCCCGGCGTGGCACGGCCCGGCACCGCCACCCACTTCCGCGGCCACGTCCGCGCGGGCCCCGCCAGCCGCCGCCGCGGGGCCG
>VZSE01001847.1:167269-189672 GCA_013398275.1 Promerops cafer | reverse complement strand
TTCGAACTGAAACCACTACAGTCTTCAATGGAAATATCTGCTTCTCACTCCCCTGTGCGTAAATTCAAACAGGAGCTTTGCTGCGCAAATACCTGACTAATGAAAACCCTGGTACTTAAATGCAACCTTGACACCATGAAAAAGTCAGAACAAGAAAATAAAATTTTGGAAAGACAGACTGTCTTTTTGTTAGGACAACAATGGTAAATAAGACTTCACCCCAGGAAAGGATTAAGGACAGTTGATAAAATCATAATAACAACTTGTTAGGCAGGAAAGTGATCAAATGGCCTAGTTAACAACAGAAGTAATTGCTTTCTGTTTGTCTAAGCACAGGCTGTGTCTGTTATGTCCTATAAAGAGTAACTGCAAATGGTATAATTTTAACATCCAGTCTCCTGAGACATCATTGAGAGCAAGGTTGTCAGATGCCTTACCCTTGACCAAAAAAGCACATGTTTTAATTTGGGAGCACTATACTGCAACTGCTGCCTCCCTGAAGGTCAATGGGAAGTGGTCAATCCATTTATCAGGATAGTTTAAGTTCTCAGTGCAGTCCTTAGTTCTGCTTCCAAGATTTATTCAAAATAGCTGTTGCTGTGAGCATGTGATTACCAGACAGCAGAAAGGATGTATAGATGCTGCAGCTGAGAGTCAGGTGTGCAGAGGAAGGTACTTTCCTAAGCAAGTAGATTAATCCTTTATGCATCTTAATTATTTTAGGAGCATCAGTTACTTAATCAAGATGACCATGTAAAGTATTTCACCATATTTATGAAAAAGAGACACAACTTTTTTCATATTAAGTATAGTGGTAAACAGCTGAGGAAGGGAAAGAATTAAATCTACTTTTGCAACACCTCCTTCCCCAGTCTTTTGTCTTACCCATAGGGAATAAGCTACTGTGTGCTGCTGCTAGTATCTGACAACTGTGCATTTGACAGAGGCAGAATGCCCTTCTTTGTGTGCAATGTGTCGCCCACTTTTAGGAAAAAAGATTATTTCCACATAGGGCATCCTGCATATGTGCAGATACTAAATCAAAGCAGCAAATAGTTGTGGTTTATTGGAGTGCGTGTAGGAAAAAGGAGAGATGGGAAAAAGGTACAAGACAGTTACTCCCATTTGAAACACTGATTAAAACTATGCTAGAAATAAAGAAAACAGAGACAAAAATATTACCTAGAACAAGCTGGGTGTTAAACATACTCCAGTGTGGCAACTTGTCTTAGAGAAAACAAGCCAACAACTATCCACACCTAAGATCACTCCTCAAGAAGCAGCCACAACTGCTGACATCCAGATGGTGAGCTTATGGTGATGAGCAAAGGACTGTGGGACTGATTGGGAGTGGCCATGTAGATCAACAACCCATGATCGGCTGGAAGTCTTATAGAACTTTCCTTCAGAGACTTTATATATCTGTGTCGACACCCCACTTCTGGGTCTTCTGAAGCAGTTTTTATGCTTTGTTCTGCACTCTGATTTGTGACCTTTTATTTAATAAATATTTTCNTTAGAGAAAACAAGCCAACAACTATCCACACCTAAGATCACTCCTCAAGAAGCAGCCACAACTGCTGACATCCAGATGGTGAGCTTATGGTGATGAGCAAAGGACTGTGGGACTGATTGGGAGTGGCCATGTAGATCAACAACCCATGATCGGCTGGAAGTCTTATAGAACTTTCCTTCAGAGACTTTATATATCTGTGTCGACACCCCACTTCTGGGTCTTCTGAAGCAGTTTTTATGCTTTGTTCTGCACTCTGATTTGTGACCTTTTATTTAATAAATATTTTCAGTTTTGGCACTTCAGTTGTACCTGTCCCTTCTCTGTCGCCTGCACCACGTGACCACATCATTGTCAAGCTCTCAAGGCCGGAGGGTTTCCCCAACACCCTGCGGATCCCCAGGGTGTTGTTGCTGGCCAGTCTCCGGCTGCTCCGCTGCTAGCTGGGTCCGAGATCACCAGCGGTCAGACATGCGCCACAACGCTCTAGGATGATATTTACAATGAAACATTTTCATGCGAGAATATTATCTCTTCCTTGTGCTCTCTAGATTTTAATTCAGCATTGTCTTGACTAGCCTGTGCTCTGTTTCTGTAACAGGAGGCATCTGCTAGCATACAGCACCTTTCTTGCCCTTTCTAATGTGTTCTGATGTGCTTTCATGAAAAAGGTGCACTTCCTAAGCCCTTGCTTGTTTCTGACTTACTTCCCTGCTTACTGATTTATGTATTCTCCAGGCTACAGCTTGGCCTTCCCAGTTTCTCAGGCATAGAAGTTTCCATGGTAACCTTGTGAGTGGAGGTAAAACCGTAGCAGAAATCAGCGTTCAGCCAAGGAGCTGCCAATGTGGAGGAGAACTGCTCAGGACCAGGTTATGAAACATTCTGGCATGGTAAGTGCAGATACCGTCTGGGCCATACATAGCTTTCTCAGCTGCCCTTTTACATTTCTTGTCTTTTCCCCATTGCCCTGCCTCTTCATTTCACCAGACCTAGTGTAGCACCCCAAGTACACTGTGATAAGACAGTGGCTGTGGGTGTCCTGAGGCTGCCCTGCCAAGCCCACACCATCATCCCTGGAGGATTTACTGCTGTGGCAGCGAGGGGAGCATAAATAGGGCGATGAGCCCCTCAGCTGGCACTACCACCCCTGCTGAAATGCAGCTTGTCAGTTCACCCCAAGTGTAGACTCTGGCTTTACTTTGGAGGCGAACACAGGTTCAGAGGTTGTGATCTGTCACCTTGTGTCAGCGTGCAACAGGAATCTAAGCCAGAGAACAGCCAGTTGTCTTGTTTCAGGTGTTTGTACTACTGCCAATAAACTCACTGGATCATCCACTCTTTGCAGATAGCCATGAGTGTTGAAAATTTTCTTATAGAATCATGAAATGGTTTGGGCTGGAAGGAACCTTTAAAGTCCTATCAGTCCAACCCCCTTGCCATGGGACAGGGACACTTTTCGCTAGTTGAGGTTGCTTGGAGTCCCATCCAGCCTGACCTTGGCTTTCCTGGGAATGGTCACCCACAGCTTCTCTGACCAATCTGTGCAACTTTTTCACCATCTACATAATAAAAAATATTTTCCCCATATCTAGTCTAAATCTACATTTTTTTAGTTTGAAATTATTACTTCTTGTCGTATCCCTAGAGGCCCTACTGAAAAGTCAGTCTACATCTTTCTTACAAGCCCCCTTTAAGTACTGAGAGGCTACAAGAAGGTTTTCCTGGTGACTTCTCCAGGTTGAATAATCCCTACTCCCTCTTCCACAGCTTTGTCTCCCAAGAGACACTTTGTTCCCAAGAATCACTGCAGGCTGAGCACACAGCCTGCCCAGCATGGTAGGACTTTGCTGGTCAAGTTTCTGGTTTTGAAAGAGGTTTTTTTGAAAAATGCACTGGGCACCCAAAGGGATGGTAGAATTTATTAAAACATTAAAACAACCCAGACTGTCCAAGTGAAACTTGGTAGCTGCCCAGCTGCAAAACCTGGCACAGCGACACCACCAATAAGAGAGAGACAAGAAACTAGTGATTATCCATTCTAGTTGCAGGGCCAAGCAGACCTACTCATTTACAAAATCACAGTCATTTAGGTTGAAAAAGACAATTTTGAGATTATCAAGTCCAACCTATGACCCAACACTACCTTGTCAACCACACCATGGCATTGAGTATCATGTCCAGTCTTCTCCTAAACACCTCCAGGGACAGTGACTCTACCACCTCTCTGGGCAGCCCCTTCCAATATCTTATCACCCTTTCTGTGAAGAATTTCTTCCTAACATCCAACCTAAACCTCCCCTTGTACAGCCTACAACTGTGTCCTATTGTCTTGTTCCTTGTAACCTGGGAGAAGAGCCTGACCCCACCTAGCAGCAGCCTCCTGTAAAGGAGCTGTAAAGATGGATAACTTCTCTTCTGAGCATCCTTTTCTCCAGGCTGAGCTCCCCCAGCTCCCTCAGCTGCTCACAGGACTTGTGCTCCAGCCCCCTCTCCAGCCTTGTTGCTCTTCTCTGGACATGCTCCAGCCCCACAGCCCCAGCTGAGGGGCCCCGAACTAGACACAGCACTCAAGGTGTGGCCCAACCAGTGCCAAGTACAGGGGAAAATCACTTCCCTGGTCCTGCTGGCCACACTGTTCCTGATTCAGACCAGGCCTTCTTGGCCACATGGGCTCACTGCTGGCTCATGTTCAGCAGCTGTTTAGGCACCGACAGGAAGGTTAAGTTGCAAAGAGAACTGCTGCCTCTTTCCAAAATTCAATTTTCCACACTTTGAATAATAGGTGGTGTACTTAAATCCCAGTCTGTCCTCATGAAGGTGACTGCAGCTCCTCAGGGACACCAGGGTTGTTCCCAGCTCTGGCTTCCTTACTGCTTGTCTGTTACCAGTGGCAGCATGTGCAATCAGTGGAAGAGTGTTCAAACCTATTCTGAAATTTACTCTCTCATGAAACTCAGAGTAGTTTCTAGTAACAACACAAAGTCTTTTATGCTTCTTCTGATTTTAGGAAGTCGTTCAGCAGCAGCAGCATTTTCAGCAGTTCTTTTTAAAGATTATTATCTGCTTATTTGCTTATTCTCCTGCATGATCTGCTTAAACTCAAAAATCTAGAGTAATGTTGAGGAAAAAACATTAAGAATTTGTGGAACTCTAGGGAACATGTGGAGTCATGCAACTCAGATTTATTTTAGCTATAATTCTTAGTTCTCTGTATGCTATGCCAAAGGCAAAAGCAAACCTAGTTGCGGAGCAGTCTGGGAGTATCCTGGAATATCCTCTTCTCTGCCCCTGCAGAGCTGGCTGCCAGCTACCAGCAGACATCACCTACAGGCATGCCTATTTGTGGAGATCTCTTTTGCTGTGGAAGCAAGTAATCAAGCTAAAGAAGGACACTTTTCCTGTTCTGAAATGTACTTCTAGAAATGCACTGTCCTCACCAAACTGTGAAAGTAGTACTTTGGCCTGATTTCTTAACACAATAGGATTACTCCAGATCAGTAACTGGCTAATCAGCACTGAAGAGGGATGCAGTGTTAATAACTTTCAAAACTTCTCATCATTTGACCCACTTCTTTTCAGAAAGAGAGAGGTAAAACACCTTTGACATTCTGCAGTACACAGTAAAATATCTGACCATGTGAGAGCAAGGCAGTGAGAAAGACTTGCTATGGTCAATGGGGGAAAGTCTGGAGCAGAAGCTCTCTAACAAGAACATATATAAATTGAAAGAAAATTATGTCTCTGAGGTGTTTCTGAATGCTTTGTTATTCACTAGTTCTGTCCTACCAATGCATGATGTGTTTGCTCTTCATTGTGTCAGTTGTGTGGTAATGCACTAATACACTAAGCTGAAAACTTGTCTCTCCATCTGCCAGGGATTAGCTTCCAGAAAAGAGAACTAATTTTTGCATTAAATGCTAGAACAGCAATTACTTCTTACAATAAGGGCTGGAAAAATCAAGCTACGTTTCGCTCCTCTGATAAGTGACAAGTTTCTCGCTGTCATTGTTCTGATTACTTGACCACAAGCTGCATTTTTGGGGCTCTCTTGATGTCTGCCCTTGAGCTGTCTTGGTAAAAAATGCGCAAAACACTGTATGATGCAACTTGGAGTGTGCAAAGCAAGGATTTGATTTTAATTATTCTGAGTATAGATTTATGCAACGTACAAGATGACAGAGATAGAAATACCCCAAAAGATCTGACAGAGAGGCGTGCCATTGATGTAGGCGTACATCAGTGTATTCCTTTGTTTCTGTCTCCATCTTTACACTTTATGTTGCATTGGGAAGAGATGTGTAGCAGAGACACTCCTAGGAGCACGGCTAAAGGTCCACTGCCTTTTCATTTTGGTCTTCATTTATGTTTGTAAAAAACATAAACAGGTGCAAGCTGTCATCATTTTGACTGCATCATGTGTATCAGCACTGGTAGAAAGTCACAGGTGTCAGGGCAGCGGGGATTTTGCCTACAGACTTGAATTATTCTCCCTGGACAAAGTCCGTGAAGGTTTCTCTTCTCAGATTCAATGTCTCATGGATACCAGGTCACCTGAAGTAGCATTTTGTTCTCTGATCCTCTCAGCCTGGATGCTAAAATTAGAGAAACAAAGCAGCCTGATGGAGATCTGTCTCCTCAGAATGTTTCTTGGCTTGCTCTGACATGCCCCAGCACTTAACCTCATCAGTGGAAAATGCTAAGCAGTTTGTCAGTGTTGGCACAAAACCTGCTTTACATGGTGTTCTAGGTTTTTTTCTTCTTTCTGGCCCCTTGTTTTGGAAGTTTGCTGTAATATCTGTAAATAAAAATGCAGTTAGAGCCTACACTGAAGCTGCCTGAAGCTTGAAGCTGCTCACAGTAGTGAGAAACACTTTACCTGTTTCCTAAGCAGTGTTCTCCTAACCTTAACAGCCAATTAAGACACCCCACATAGTACATGTGCCAATTTTCAGAATGCTTTTTACATGCTGGAATTAACGTAGCATGCAGGAAATGCCTTGTGAATAAATTAATATGTTGGCTTGGCATTACATTTTCATCAATTTCTGCAGATTTATGTGACCATTGTACTGCCTGGAAGGATACAAATGCCTGAAACGGAAACCTTCCTTCTGAACCTCAGCTCTGACTTCTGCAGCTGCTCTGTGCTTTAGCAGCTGCAGGAGGAGGTTATGTCTGAAGCCTGCCAAAATTTCCCTGATAATTGAGATGTGGAGCTGGATTCAGGGGTTTATTTGGGTTGCATCCCAGACCTCCCTAACAGAGAATGTTAGCCAGGAGGGGTTGCAGGTTTGGGGTTGGGGTTTTTTTGTGGGTTGGTTTTTTGGTTGTTTTTTGTTTGTTTTTTTTTTTATGGTTTGGTTTGGTTTGGTTTGGTTTGGTTTGGTTTGGTTTGGTTTGGTTTGGTTTGGTTTGGTTTGGTGGGGTTTTCTTGTTGTTTGTTTGTTTGTTTTGTTATGGTTGTTTTTTTTTTCAGCGCTCATTGCTGTACAAACAGAACAAAGTGGGGACTTGTCTCTGGGAGCTTCAGTCCAAGACAGGTGCAGGCAGCATTTTGCAAACAAGTGAATCATTCAATAAACAGAGGAATTAGCAGAGCTGCATTTCCTGAGTGTTTCTCTCCAGTGTGATTGATGCAGATAGGCATGATAACACATGTGCTGGTGATAGCTTGGTTAGCAATTATGAGTATATATAAAATTTTCTTACTACCTGGATCTTGTTTTATCATGTTTTTCCTGCAGTCAGCATCCTTTTATCAGGGGCGGTGTGATTCCGCTCTCCTGTACAGCCATCTACTAGTGGCTAGTCACCTTTTTTCTCTCCTGCCAAACTGAAAATTATGATGGATGCAGAGGTCCTCAGGGAGCCATCCACAGCCCTCATTTTTGTAGCTAGGGTAGACAGAGTGGAAGCATAGGAGGTAGGTAGATATGTTTGAACTGGGAGCAAGCAAAACATCAAAACCTGATTGTGTTTTGATGCTATCAGCTTTTTCTTTCTGGTTTTTAGGGATCTCCTATGATTCATCAGGCAGAGGCAACTAAAGCAAGCAAAATAAATTAGTGTGTGTTGAACTGTTTACTATTATTGTGTAGAGGCAGTAAGGAATCATGAACAATTATTTTGATTTTAATGGGAATTTTCCTGTAAGTAGAATATTGGTTTAGTGCCATTCAAATGAAACAATCAAATCAAGGATATTAAAGTGAGCAGTTGAATTGGATTACCTAAAGGATCCAGGGTGAAAGGAGGGTATCTTTAACGAGTATGAGTGATCATGTGAGATCTTTACTTGTGTAAAGAATGGCACAAACCCATGAGTGAAGTTGAGGTCAGCCAGAGCCAGGGTGTCAGAATCTAAATTGCATCAGATGGAAAAGTCAAACATAAACCAACAAAAAAAAAGAGTGTGAAGCTGGTGGGATTAAGCTATGGGTGACACTGATAGACTAGTTGAAAGCAGTTTGAGGAGGTGTTGTGGTTTAACCCCAGCCAGCAGTCCAGATCCACACAGCAGCTCACTCACTCCCCTGCCAGAGGAATTGAGGAAAAGAATCAAAAGGCTAAAAGCTGGAAAAGTCATGGGTTGAGATACAGACAGTTTAATAGGGAAAGCAGAACACATGCATAGAAGTAGAGCAAAACAAGAATTAAATTCCCTGCTTCCCACAGACAGGCAGGTGTTCAGCCATTCCCAGCAGAGCAGGGCCCTGTTACATGTAATAGCGACTTGGGAAATTAAACACAAGACAAACACTGTAACTCCAAATGTCCCATACTTCCTTCTTCTTCCCCACACTGAGCATGATGCCATAAGGTCTGGAATGTCCCTTTGGCCTGTTTGCATTACCTGTCCTGGTTCTGTCCCCTCCTAAACTCCCAGGTACTCCCAGGTGGCTCCCCAGGTGGCCACAGGAGGAGCAGAAAAGGCCTTGGCTCTGTGCAAGCCCCATCAACAATAACAAAAACATCTCTGTATTATCAGCCCTGTGTTCAGCACAAATCCAAAACAACCACGTACCAGCCCTTGGGAAGAAAATAACTCTACCCCAGGCAGAATGAGTAGAAAACACTTAAAATCTCTTGTAGAGTGATGTCTAGAAGTTTCCCCATATTCCAGAGTGGGGAGCAGAATGCACTTTGCATGGACAGCTAACTGTACAACTGTGTTTCCACTGAAGACTAAAATTGCAATAGGCTTTCTGAAGCCAGAGAAGCCCATTCACACCCAAACACAAGTAGTGTGGCTGAGGAGGAAGCCAGCTGTCCCTGCTATCCCAAAGGACTAGAACAACAACAACAAAAAAACAACAGAGAGGTGATAAATGAGCAACCTTTAGTAAAAAATACTGGAAAGCAAAAGGCTAAATTGTTCAGCTATGCAATCTCATACTTATCAGGCTGGTGGCAGAGTAAAGCCCATCTCTAAAAGCTCCTTGTTTAATTCCTGGTTAAAGCTGGCTATCTTTGCTACTGACAAACAGACTAGTGCCATGCACAGCATTCTGAATGTTCTGTTCTCCTGATGTTAAGTGGTGACAAATCTGAAACAGGATTTGCTTTGGAAAAGGAGATGAAAACCAAGGTTTTTTATAGATTTGAGTTTATGCATGCCTTTTAGGTGTGTACTATATAAAACTAGCTTGGAAAAAAGACCCAAACAAATATTATTTCCAACCTCCCATCCTGCTATTTGCTGAGGAAAATACGGCATAGATGCTGTCAGCCTGCAAGTGACAAGGCAAGAAATATGCCTACACACTACTAAGACAAAACTCTGAGAAATATGCTGTTTACTATTATTTTATAGTATTATACATATATAATATATATATTTATTTACTGTATCTATTTTACTTTCAAATTAATATTCTAAACTATTTTAACATTTCTTCCTGATTTTGTTCACCTTGAAGATTTCTTATCATAAAAACAAATTATTGCAGAGCACAAATCAGGTGTTGAATAGAATGCAGACTGCTACATTGCAAAATACATCAGTAGGTAATTGAAAGTAGATTCTTATGAGATAGTTTGGAGCACAATCTTCACACCAGTGGTAGTGGCAGACATGAATGAAAGTATTTAATCTCCTCAGAATGAGGTTCTTTTTTGTTAAACATAGGTATCAGCAGGAGGAATCATTTAAATGCACAGACAAGGCTTAGGGATCTGCAGCAGTACAGGTGTATATCACTTCTTCACCATGATCTCTGTACAGGGTTTTCATGTCATCTGTCTTTCCAAAATGTCCCACACTAGCATGCAGGACCTGGATCCTGTCATCTGTCTAATCCACTGCAGGGTGAAAGGACAAGAGGAAATGGCCTCAAGTTGCATCAAGAGGGGTTTAGTATCGATATTAGGAAATAATTCTTCAATGAATGTGTGGTCACGCATTGGAGGAGACTGCCCATGGAATCACTGTCTCTGGAAGTGTTCTATAGGTGTATGGATGGGGCAGCTGGGGACATGGTTTAGTGGTTAACAAGGCAGTGCTGCATTAGCCCAATGAACTTGGAGGTCTTTTCCAACCTTAACCATTCTATGATTCTATCTTCCAGAAAGACAATTCATGTTAATTCCTGTGGGTACAAATAATGCTTATCCTAGGAACAGTCCCTCAGACTTCCATTAATACAGACATCTTGCATTTTATGCCCACCTTTTCTAGCATGTNCCACGTACCAGCCCTTGGGAAGAAAATAACTCTACCCCAGGCAGAATGAGTAGAAAACACTTAAAATCTCTTGTAGAGTGATGTCTAGAAGTTTCCCCATATTCCAGAGTGGGGAGCAGAATGCACTTTGCATGGACAGCTAACTGTACAACTGTGTTTCCACTGAAGACTAAAATTGCAATAGGCTTTCTGAAGCCAGAGAAGCCCATTCACACCCAAACACAAGTAGTGTGGCTGAGGAGGAAGCCAGCTGTCCCTGCTATCCCAAAGGACTAGAACAACAACAACAAAAAAACAACAGAGAGGTGATAAATGAGCAACCTTTAGTAAAAAATACTGGAAAGCAAAAGGCTAAATTGTTCAGCTATGCAATCTCATACTTATCAGGCTGGTGGCAGAGTAAAGCCCATCTCTAAAAGCTCCTTGTTTAATTCCTGGTTAAAGCTGGCTATCTTTGCTACTGACAAACAGACTAGTGCCATGCACAGCATTCTGAATGTTCTGTTCTCCTGATGTTAAGTGGTGACAAATCTGAAACAGGATTTGCTTTGGAAAAGGAGATGAAAACCAAGGTTTTTTATAGATTTGAGTTTATGCATGCCTTTTAGGTGTGTACTATATAAAACTAGCTTGGAAAAAAGACCCAAACAAATATTATTTCCAACCTCCCATCCTGCTATTTGCTGAGGAAAATACGGCATAGATGCTGTCAGCCTGCAAGTGACAAGGCAAGAAATATGCCTACACACTACTAAGACAAAACTCTGAGAAATATGCTGTTTACTATTATTTTATAGTATTATACATATATAATATATATATTTATTTACTGTATCTATTTTACTTTCAAATTAATATTCTAAACTATTTTAACATTTCTTCCTGATTTTGTTCACCTTGAAGATTTCTTATCATAAAAACAAATTATTGCAGAGCACAAATCAGGTGTTGAATAGAATGCAGACTGCTACATTGCAAAATACATCAGTAGGTAATTGAAAGTAGATTCTTATGAGATAGTTTGGAGCACAATCTTCACACCAGTGGTAGTGGCAGACATGAATGAAAGTATTTAATCTCCTCAGAATGAGGTTCTTTTTTGTTAAACATAGGTATCAGCAGGAGGAATCATTTAAATGCACAGACAAGGCTTAGGGATCTGCAGCAGTACAGGTGTATATCACTTCTTCACCATGATCTCTGTACAGGGTTTTCATGTCATCTGTCTTTCCAAAATGTCCCACACTAGCATGCAGGACCTGGATCCTGTCATCTGTCTAATCCACTGCAGGGTGAAAGGACAAGAGGAAATGGCCTCAAGTTGCATCAAGAGGGGTTTAGTATCGATATTAGGAAATAATTCTTCAATGAATGTGTGGTCACGCATTGGAGGAGACTGCCCATGGAATCACTGTCTCTGGAAGTGTTCTATAGGTGTATGGATGGGGCAGCTGGGGACATGGTTTAGTGGTTAACAAGGCAGTGCTGCATTAGCCCAATGAACTTGGAGGTCTTTTCCAACCTTAACCATTCTATGATTCTATCTTCCAGAAAGACAATTCATGTTAATTCCTGTGGGTACAAATAATGCTTATCCTAGGAACAGTCCCTCAGACTTCCATTAATACAGACATCTTGCATTTTATGCCCACCTTTTCTAGCATGTGCTGGTGAGTTGTTAACACCACATGAACTCACGCCATCAGTTTCAGGTGTAAAGCTGTGAAAGACCTATACCAACCTGTCTTGATTGTGGAGTTGCTGACAATTTTGATGTTCATGTGGCCTCCCAGCATCTCAAGTTTCAGTGCTGGAGGACTGGAGGCATTGATTGTCTAATGATCAACATGATTGTCAATGATCAACATGATTGTCTAATGATCAACATGATTGTCAATGTCAAACATGATGTCTTGAAAACTTCAAACCTCTGTCCTTCTGCCATATACTGTATCAAATGCATTCTGAAGCATGTTTACATTTTAAATTTCATTCCTACACTGTGGTTTTTCATAAACTGAAACTCTCTTTTAGAGTTCTTCTGCATTCTATTAATGGCTCATGAAGTGTTGTCCTGGGTCTGGGATTTATATTCTAGCTGGGTGAAATTGAGGAGAAAACAGACCCAGGTGTTTTTTTCAGCAAACATAGAAGTAGCTTTTTTTCATGGAGAATGTGATACACAGACACTCCATCACACATGGTCATCTGGTGTACAGTACAGCTCCAGCTGGCGGAGATGGAGGAATAGTGATACAGGCAATCAGAAATCCCATATCTAAATGTGTGTAACTGCTGCAGAGGATGCTCAGGTCTGCACATGTCTTATTTCCACAAAACCATGTCTCATTAACTGTCTTGAGGAATATGTACTTCATCAACCAAACCATCAGGCAACACACTTTTGTGGTAGCTTCTTCAACATCATCTCCAACCGTGTTCTGCAAAACACTGTTGCTGTTTGAGAAGCTTTAGAGAAACAGTGTAAAATACATGAGGATTTTGGATAGAGAGGGACTGTGTGATATGGAGGGAAATGTTAGGGAATGTAGGGAATGCAAGGGATACGAAGAAATGGACATCTTTAAAACACACATACATCTTTCAGTGCTGACCTCCACATTCTACTCCTTCAAAGAGAAGATGAAGAAATATTGCGTTTGGCCTGTGGATCAGGTCCTTCATCTTTTACTTAATTTGTTGGCTCAGTTTCAAGGATATCAGCAGAGTTGTATTGATTTCTGTTTCTTGAGAATCTGCCTACCATGTTTGATTACATTGCTCTGGTTTTATGATTGGGATTTCATGTCTGAGGGTTGTCAGTCTCCTGAGAAAGGGCATAAGTATGAAGTGCCCTGGACAATATCTCAAATTGTGCTGGATGTTATTTTTAGGAAGTAGGAAGTATGAGAGAAAAGGAAAAAGCTACTATTTTGATGCACTCTGGCCAGTGACAGAGGCCACAGTGTTCCTTTAGCAGATAATCAGAAAATCGTAAAACCATTTGAGTTGGAACAGTCTTTCAAGACCATCAAGTTCCAATCCCACTGCCTTGGGCAGGGCCAACTTCTGCTAGACCAGACTGTTTAGGGCACCATCCAACCTGGCCTTGGACACTTCCAGGGATGGGACAGCTACAACTTGTCAATGTGTTCCAGAGCCTCACCATCCTCATAGTCAATAATTACTTCCTCACATTTAATCTAAACCTGCCCCCTGTCAGTTTGAAGCCATCACCCCCCTTCTTAACATGCCCTTGTCCTACAGATCCCTCTCCAGCTCTCATGGAGCCCCTTTAGGTACTGGAAGGGTCTCTAAGGTCTCTCTGGAGCCTTCTCTTTTCCAGACTGAACAACCCCAACTCTCTCAGCCTGTCTCCAGCCTTCTCAGCATCTGTGCAGACTCCTTTGAACTTGCTCCAACAGGCTTATGTTTCCTTGCATGATTCAGACTGAAGTAATAGAAATGATCATGAGCAGGAGTCAATTTTCTGTGCAAACCAAACAAACCTTTGTCAGCATTCCATTTTTAATATTCTCTGCAGGATGTTTAATAATGTAATTCTCCAGTGCATCTGAATGTTTAAATACACCTCCAAAGGAGACAAGTCATGCAAAATTGCTCTGAAGTATATAATTAATTTTGATACAATGAAAATCCAACAGGCCTAGACTGAGTTATATGAGCTTCTTTATGGGCAATTTAATGCAAATGGGAAATTGTTTTCTTTTGTGCATACAGCTTTTATCTAAGGTTATGGCTCTTTGGACAAGATAAACTTCTTGTCTTTTGGAACATATATGCATTTCTGACATTTTGTCCAGAATAGAGAAAGATTTTATTGACACTGTGTGAGGTCCCAGGAGAAACCTGAATGTGCTAAAAATTACAGATTTAAAAATAAATTGCTAATTTCCTTGTCTGTGAGTAAAAGGCAGGTTTCCAGGACTTCAGCAGAGGGCTTTTATATTTTCAGCACCTATGATGTTTTTGCATGGAAAGTGAAGAGTTGGGATAATTTTCTTGACCTTTAATAATTGTCTGTGTTCCATTTTTCAGGGTTGTGTGGCGTACCTGATATTATGAGGAATCTCTCTCACAAGCTGCTTTGTGCCCTTCACACAGCATGAAACTGTATGAAGCCAAAGATGTGAGGTTTTACAGTCAGTGTTTGGCCTCTGAGTAACTTACGCAGTTGGTTGCTTATCTGTTCACTGGTGGAGTAGACTGAGGAACAGAAAAGGCCTTGGCTCAGTGCAGGCCCTGCTCAGCAGTAATGAAAACATCCCCATGTTATCAACTCTGTTTTCTGCACAAATTCTAACACAGCCCATACTAGCCCCTGTGAAAAAAATTAACTCTATCCCAGCAGCGCACTGAATTAGAAAATGTTCAGGTAGCTCAGGGACTACCATGGCTGAGATGAAGAGGATGCATTTAAGCATTCCTGACAGTGGTACTTCCTCTGCTGAGCAGTCACTCTGCCTGTACCAGTGACTTCAGTTGAGAGTTTGTCTTCTGTTACCAACTGTCACAAGTAGGGCAGTTATCTCCTGTTAATTGGCCACTTGATAAAACCAGGTGGGGCAGTTTTCTTTATCTTTTCCACAACCAATCCTCCCTCAAGGAGATACCTTTGGTTAATGGGCCATTGAGTCTCATTGTGAGATGCTCCGCCCAGGGGGAAGAGGCGAGCATTCCTACCTGGAGATAATCTGACATCTAAAACACTTCAAACAGCCTTTTCCCACTAGATTCTCAGAAGAAAGAAGAAGCTCATCTACACCACTAGACCTTCAGAAAAAACCTACATCCTTCTACAGGATCACTGCTTCAAAAGAACCACATCCAGAAGGACTGCAGCCACCATTTCATCAGACTGTTACCAACACCCAGACCAACAGGGTGCCATGTGGTATTCTGACTCTGTCAGTGGTTTCTTTTCTTGTACTATAGCATTTGTATTTTTAATTTTCCTAGTAAAGAACTGTTATTCCTATTCCCATATCTTTGCCTGAGCCCCTTAATTTCAAAATTCAGAGAAAGGGGGGGTTTACATTTTCCATTTCAACAGAAGCTCCTGCCTTCCTTAGCATACACCTGTCTTTTCAAACCGAGACAACCAGACATTTCTCTCCCTCCTTGCTGTGGAGGGAGGGTGAGGTGAACCACTCCGCTGCCCTGCACTGCACCTCCGCCCACATGAAAACCTGGGATGTTTCTCTCAAATCAGGAGGACTCGGTCACTCCCATCAGGTCAGAACTGAGACTGTGTTGTAAGAACTTTTCAAAGACCAAGCAATGGTAGGTGAAGGATGCAAGCTGCTGCAAAAAAACCCAAGTTCATAATTTGCTGTAGCTCTCTGCTTTATGGTATTTGTACCACTGCAAGTGAGGCAGGAGAACTTCTCTCTGGTTATTTTGTGGTAAGTGTGAGCAGCCAGGCAGTGGTAATGTCACTCTCCATTCACTGAAAAAAAAGACTGACTGAATAAAACTTTTTCAGTGTGGACATGGAAAAGTGAGAGCATATTTTAATGTCAGAGAAGAATGAAACCTTTTAATGTGAAATTTCTATCTGCAGAGAAAGGTACTGATGGGCACTAAGTGACTGAAGAGCAATGTCACAGTGTGGTGGGATGGGGCAATGCCTTGGTCAGCAGTCAAGTACTTTAGCAAGAAGTAAAAAACTGATTAATAGCAAACAACTTTTCTTCCAAAAGCAATGTACCTGATCTCCAGTGCAGGATAATCTACAGTGAGACAATAACTAGGAGCTATATATTATAGGCAGATGGAAAAAGGAGAGTGAACCACCATGGGGGGGAAACTGCCTTTCCATCTAGGGTTATTAATTGATGGAACTCTTTTTGATCAGACTCTAAGCAAATATACAGACATCAAAAGTGGCGCGGCTGCCTGAGCGTTCTCACACCATTCAAGGAGTCTCACTGAAGTATCTGCCAGAATAAACAAAGAGCCTGGGACTTGTTTCAAATCAGGAGCATTCTCACTTTATTCAGTGACTTTTGAAGAGTATGAAGTCATATTTTCTGCATATGTGTAGCTTCATTCTTCAGGGGATGACATATTTGACTGCAAAGCTCCTGAATTGTCTTGAAAACCACTAGCAGGACACAGACAGGCTGAGAAATGTTGTGGATTTATTAATTTTCCCTAAAGAAGGTGTTCATTTGTGAAGTGCTAACATATAGTGAAGCTTGACTTTTGTCCTCAGATGCTGCTAACTATATGGTGAAAAGTTCACATTACTTTTGTTGAGGGCTGTTAATGTGTCAAAGAGACAAAAAAGATCCAGTTCAAAGCTGGAAGCAGAGAGGCTCCTTTGGGAGGCCATACTAGGGGAGTAGGTATAGACCTGTGTCCTGCCCAAACTGCTTCTCTATTAAACCATTCAAATTGCATCCTTCAGGATAAAATGGACAGTTTGCAAAGGATCTCCAAAGCTGATGGACAGAGGAGGGTTGCTGGTTACTTGTTTAAGCCAACCCCAAAGCCAGCTGGTCAGGGGATGTGTCTCTTGGTATTGGGAGACTGAGGATGGAGACAGCAGGGGAAACAAACACTTATTTTATTTTAGGTCACAGAGAAAATAGGTGGCAGGGCTGTGACATCTGAAAGCCAGGCTAAGGGAGCAGTGGGCTTTGGAGAAGGGAGAATTGCTATACCAGTACTGTCAAACACTTCCTGCACAGCACATTTTGGTGGTTCAGTGTTTGTAATGGTTCTGATTATCTGTCCAAAAATGTTTTTGTGAAACTTGGACAGAAGCTGTTTTTTAGGACAAAGTGGTACCTTGGCCTACTTCAGACTGCTTTGCAGAGTCAGAATATCATGACAGCAGATTAGGTACTCTCAGTAATTCACCACACAGCTTTGTCTTGAGTGGAATGACAGATTTGTCTTTACAAACAAGCAGTGGGTCTGCTTGTGACGGACAAGATTAGCACTGAGAGATAAAAGAAACAATGGGAAGGATTCCACTGATTGATGAATGGAAAAGAAGATATTTGCTTTTACAAACAAACTGTAGGTTTGCTGATAAATGAAATTGGATATTGAAAGATGAAAGAAACAATGGGGAAAACCCATAAATTCCATAAGAATTAAAAATTAAAAGTGGGAGTTATACATTAAAGGGGAATCTTAGGTGTCAGGCCTTCCGAAAAGCCTGTGCCTCTCAAGTACCTCAGCCAGTGGGGAAAGAGAGAGGGAAATGTGACTGGGAAATTAGGATAAAAGGAGGCTGCATCCTCCAAAAATTTGAGAAACCCCAGGGGAAATGCCCCATGGCCTCTCCCTTTATTCGAATAAAGTAAAAGGACCCCTCTGTCTCCTTTTTGGACATAAACCTCTGGTGTTTGTGGATTAATTTTCCTAACAGTCCCCTGCTGTGTGGTCCTAGCATTTTATTCACAGGAATGCATGCTGTGCTACTGGTGTCACAGTCCAGGGAATGAAACATATTAATGATTTCAGTGGCACATGTGAAAATGAGTAGCAAAAACCTCCTGTTGTTTGCACAAGAATAAGCAGTGAGCTTACTCAGGTGAATGAACACTATTGTTGAAGTGGGAGAATAATAGATGCAGATGGTAAAACAGTTTAACAGCACTAAATTATTCAGGAATGTTCATTCTGTGCCAGCAGCTTGTTAGCTGAACATCTTTGGAAAAATTAGCATTCCCTCAAAAAACCTGCCAACATAGATTTACCAGAGAAAACTTCTTTGAAAATACAGGATTTTTAAAAAAAATTTGGACCCTTTGAAGCTGTTTCCTAGTGGACTGATTCTTTCCATAAAATAAGACAAGGGAGGAGGAACTGATTCTTCTTATAGGAGTTATTTATTTATGTACTTTATTGATGCACCCTGGTGTTTCACTGAATGTTGCTAAGGCAAAAATCTTGTGCTTAAAATGAGTGTTATGATAAAAAAAAGAGAAATTATAGAATTATACTCCATTATGGATTGATGGATGCATGTATTAATTGAATGTAAGAGGTAGAATCAATCAAACTATGCAGGTTGGACAGGACACCTGGAGGTCTCTGGTCCCTTTTGTGGTCCAAATGTCCCTTTTGGAACAGGACCATCTGATTCAGGTTGCTTTGGGCTGCTGGTTTCAAATACCTGCAAGCCTGGAAACTTTACAAACTCTTTGGGCTCCTGTGCTCATGTTTGACCAGTTTCATGGTAACCAGAGATCTCCTTCCTCCCAGGTGGGGTGAGTCTGGCTCTGCCTTCTCTACACCTTTCTTGGAGGTAGTTGAAAAAATTCAGCACCACACAATTTAATAGGTCTTCTGCATTTTTCATTCATCTAGTTTTGCACTGAATACCTTTTCTTGGATGCCTGTGGATTTGTATCTTTTCTCTGTTAAACAATTTTCTGATAACCTAGTCTGAAGATTCTGATCTTGTGAAACCAATGGGAAAAAATGAAAGTCTTAATCTTAAGGTGATTTTTTTTTTCCTGGTGGTCTGCCAATCCTGTAAGCTAAAGCATGGCCAAAATATCCCACTATGCGTAAGGAAAGATAATGGAGTAGCGTTTGCCATCTGCTGCGTAAGGACACTGATTTTTTTACAGTTTCAAGAAAAAATGGAATATCAGCTATCTGGGGAAAAATAACAAATATTTGATGGGTTAGGCAATAGAGAGTTTATGACCAAGCTCTCATTTCAGGTTTTTTTTTTCTAATCTTGGTTTGCTCACTGGAGATATTATTTTCCCAGTAGCAACTCTTCTCTGCCGTGACTATTGCTTAGTGTTGCCCCTAGTTTTGGTTTGATTCATGACAACTTCTCATTTAACTGCCTTATAACGGGAGTGACCGTTCATCTCAGCTTGGACACAGAGCAGCTTTCTCTGCTGTCAGAATTCGCTACACGGACAAGGGGAGGGGTTATTTAAACTTCTTTTCTTCAGTTTCCACTAGCAAACAAGGATATGTATTTTTTAAATCTCTGTAAAAAATTATCACTACAGTAGCTGGGGAAGGCAATGCTGCAACTCATTATTTTGCTGAATGCAGGTGTTTCACAATACATATATGAGAAAAAAATTACTCTGGGAAAGACTACCCACATTGGCAGTGACACCAAAGACACTGGTGCATGGCCAGAGCTGAGAACTACCAAGTTTCTTCAAATCAATACCCAGAGGCCGCACCTTCTTTCTGTTTGGTCCCCTGATTTTACAAAATTGTTCCTCCTTTCTATGAGGAATCCAGTCTAGGTCTTCTTTGCACTTCATACCTTTTGAAAACAAGTTTTCACAGACTCTGAAAAACAACAACTAACTGAAATAAAGTACTGGAAGAAGGCAGTTTTAGATTACATTTCAGGAAGAAATTCTTGACTGTGAGAGTACACAAGTTTCGCAGAAAAACTGTGAATGTTCCATCCCTGGAATTGTTCAGGACCAGACTGGGCTCCAAGCAGCCTGGTCTAGTGGAAGATGTCCCTGCCCCGGGCAGGGAATTGGAACTAGATGGTCTTTTAAGGTCCCTGCCAACCCAAACCATTCTGTGATTGTGTCATTCCAAATGTCTTCTCAAGTCAGGGCTTTCATTCCCAAAATAACATTCTCTGGTGGAAATCATTTGTTGACAGTCAAGTGAATCCTCATCATACAATTTCAAACACATTTTCTTTCTCTTAGGAAGGTCTGATGTTATCATCAAGGTCTGATAATTGCCATTAGCACTTGAATGCCACAGTCTGAGTGTGACATACACATACTGTATAATTTTAAAATTTCACAGCTCTAAACACACTTGTTTGGGGTTTTATTCAGTCCCTGAGCTACATGCTGTATGTTGCCTGCAGCTTTCTCCTCTCTGTGGTTTTACTGGTTATTAGATTTCTTTTCATCATAAATGTAACACTTTTTTTTTTTTTATAAATCATCAACAGTGTGTCTTAATATTTGGATTTGTAACTGTTCTGACTGAATTTCAGGTATCTGATAACTAGTGAGTGGGGAAAAAAATGAATTTGTTTAACCTGAGGGAGTCAGTAAGAAAAAGCCACCTAGATGCTAAGAGAAATGAGTGTTGTCTTTCTGTGAAACATTATTTTGATTTGTTGGTAGAACTGATGAATAAACTGTCAAAACTCTTTCATGCCTTACCATGTGGTTCCCAGAATAAGTAATTCTTTTAGAGTAGGAATTATTCATTCACAGTTCTGGCATTTCAGAAGTCTATCTCTCTTTTCTGGATGCAGTGAAAATCTCTAAAATACCTTTGTCGGGTGATCCTTGCTGATTTTTAGCAGACAGATTGAAAATAGCAGATTGCAAAATTTTTTTTTGTGATTGTATGCAAAGTATCTGTTGAAGTCTATCTTATGTCCCTGTTGTTTGCAGGGGTTTCCAGGTCCCCTGAATACCTCAGGACAGATATTTATCTTAGGATTGCATGCTGGGGAAGAGAAGCAGAATGCCACTTTACCCTGATAGCTTGTGCAGGCACAAAGTATGACAGGGAGGAAAGGAGATTGTTGCTGTGCTGAGATTTGAAATAGCTGTGGCCCAGCTTTGTTGATGTGGCCCACAGCCAGGTATCTATTCCCTATCCAAATTCAGGTGCAAATAAGGTGGTATCAGGTTTTTTCCTAATCATCTTCTCAAGAACATTCATAAGGACCTTTGCTGTTTCAGCAATGGAAAGCACTTACCATGGCACAGACAGACAGACAGAAGAGGGAAACTGCTATCCTGAAAATCCTAAGAGCCTGTGACAGTGAATAGAATGCAAAACTGGTGGATGTCCAGTGCTGTGAAGATATCATAGAATCATGTTTGGGGTTGGGAGGTACCTCTAGCCCACTTGCCATTAGGATTGACATCATCAGCCAGACCAGGATACCCAGAATCTCATCCAATCGGACTGGGAATGTTTCCAAGGATGTGGTCATGGGTATCCTACCATGATCTATCCCACTGATCTCCACTTTAGTGTTAACTTTTAGGAGACGGAGACTGACCCCTGAGGTGCCATCATCCTTTCACCACCTATTGCAGGTGAGTTCTTGCACACCAGTGCAGAAGAAAGAGAACTTGCTTCCTTATAGCTAATAATGGCATTAATGTCATCTCTCTGACTAATCATCTCCAAAACTAGTGAAAGTTACCTCACTTAATCTGGGAAGGGAGCAGTATCTGGAAGTAGTGTAAAACAGTGAAGTTTAAAGCAGTATGTATCATCCTTGTGTTCTTGAATTGTCCATGCTACCATGTGCAAAGCAACCTTCCTTCCAGAGGACAGTTCCTTTAAAATTTAAGCTTTTCTGGATTTGTTGTAGATCTAAAGCAGGTGGACTGGATATATCCATCTTGCCTTCTGCTGTTCCAGCATAGATCCCTGTTGTCTCTCAGTTTCTGTGCATGGATGTATTATACTGCAGCTTTAAATGACAGGCTCATCCTCTCCTGACAAATCTTAACGGACTGGATCTAAAAATATTTTCTCATCTTAGAGTAACTAAGATCCAATTAAGTAAGTAAGAAGAAGAAAACCAGCTTTTTACCACCCAGCCAGAATAAATTAATTTTTGTGGGAGTGTGTGTGTGTGTCATCATTTGACTCTGGCCCAATGCCAGTGCCCCCATGAAAATATATTTTCTTCAACTAATTGTTGTGAGATGTGACCAGGAACAGAGCAGAGCAGGCTCAAGCTTAGGAAGAGAGGGAAAAAATTTTATTAACCCACACTAAAATAACAGGAACACGCAGGAAACAGAATGAAAACCTTCCAAACATTTCTCCCACCTAATTTCCACCAAAACACAGTGAGACAAAACCTTGGATTCCTGATCAAATTACCACCACTCAGATAATCAATTCTCAGTCCATCAGGGGAGAAAGGAGTCTCTCTTGTACCATAGTCCTCCCCACGAAACACAGTTGAAACCTCCCATGTTTCCTTGTCACGCATGGCACCGCCCGGAGAAAATCTGCCATCGTGACGTCTTCCTTCCATGTACAGTGCTCTCACCACCATCCATGGACCGAAACTGCTCATAAGGTTCCTTCAAGGATGCTTTGCCAAGTACCAAAAAACAACCATTTCTCATTTTTGGGACAACAGTCCCCCCCATTTTCTCATCCCCTGGGGCCAAGGGTCTCGGGAACAGAGCTCTTCTTCTCCCTGAAGACTGAGGGCACCACCAC
>VZSE01001847.1:156059-166866 GCA_013398275.1 Promerops cafer | reverse complement strand
TTCAGTGGTCACACCAGGTGTCAATATTCAAATCTGACCACTGACTGGTTTGACTATAACTTCCCAAAAAACTTACTTCCTCTCAAGCCAAGACAGTCTGTCAGGGCAATACATAAACATTTGTCACTGTCCCATCAGTTGCATACAAACTGCGTGGCACAGTGGTAGCCAGCATAAGCAACAAAGAAGCCTGCTTGGGCAAAACTTTACCTGACCTCCACAGGTAGTTACATAACATTCCCTGTGACCCATTCTCCTGCACTATTCAAAATGGACGGATCCCTTCAGTTCCTTCTGCTTGGCAAAGCTTCCTGCCTCAATATGCCACAGAAAAAAAATATTTTTTTGAAAATGAGTTCTCAGTGGTATAAATGTACTGTGTCAGGTTCATAAGGAGTGTTTGTCAGAAAACAGCATCTCCAGTCACTTTTCATCCATTGTGGAATCAATCTTGATGTTTAGAGAATTGAGGAGATGTTTTAGCTGCTTTACATCATTTCTACAAACCTCTCTCTGAGGGCAAACATCTCAGTGGACACTAGTGTCTTTTGGGATGCTGATAAGCCAGCTAGTGTAGCAGGACTGTGACTCACATTGCACAGGTCCAGGGTGGTCACAGGGTTGGACATGGCAACAAGGTGGGTTAGCCAAAACCGTGGGTTCAAAGGCAGCCAAAGCTGACATTTAATAATGGAGAGTATCCTAGTGCAATTCCATTATTTGCCCTGGTGCAAATTCAGCAACAGGATGAGTAGCTGCCCAGGTCTGATTTCTCCGTCAGAGTTTGCCAATTTTCCAATTCCCAGCACATGCAGGACGTGCTGGGTGAATTCTCCTAGGAAATCTTTTTAGCTTCTTTACTTATCAACCTGTTTGGTTTTCTTGTGTTTTGTTTCTTGTTTTTTTTCTTTCTTTCTTTTCTGCTCAAAATGGCATTAGGAGTGATATTTAAAGGAGTAGCATGAGAGTCAAGTTGTGAGTGAAGAACAGGCATTGAAGAGTGACAAAAACAGTGTTTTAAGCTAAAAGCAATACCTGGCAATTTTCACCAGGAGAAGTACAACATGTGAATGCATTATTCATCTCCAGCCACAAAGGATGCAGAGTATATCAGTAATTTACAGCTTGCAAGGAGACAGCACAGGCAGCTTCTGTTTTGACACATCAGGCTGCCAAATTTAACAAATTGGCAGTAAGGTATTTTTTATTTAAGATTTTTACACTAAATTAATTAGCAATTACATTACACTATTCTTGCACTCAGCTGAACTCATAAGCAATGAGAGGTGCTCTGGATCATTTTGTGCCAGAACAGCCTGTGCATTCTCCAGAAGTAATATAATCATCCGGCTACCATGAGATGTGTTTTAGACTACATCTAGCTCTTAAGTGTACCTTTGCAAAACCTGTTTTGATTAGCATCATCCTTTGGGCAAAGCACAAGGTTTGAAGGTTCAAATCGCTTGCCTTTGGCTAATAGAGTTCCTCAGAGAATATTTACTTCTGTCTTGAAGAAATTTTTCTTCCACCTTGCCCTTCTTGAATAGTACTAAATACTTCTAAAAACCTTCAAAACACATATGTAGGCCATAAATAAAAAACATGTTTTCTCATATTCAAAAAGATGAAAGTTCTTGCACTGCATTGTTTTACAGGGGGTAAAAACATATCTAAAATATAAGTTTCTATATATAACAATATCATAAATAGCTGTCAGAAGAACTAGGTATTTGGATTGCACAAAAACATGGAGACAGCAAAGTAAGAAATCTTAATTACTTACAAAGTTTAGATTCACAGATTTAAAATCTGATGCATTCTGACAAACTCTAGTGATCAAGCTGCACTGCCGTCTGCAGGAATTAATCTGATTGCACTCCACATCCTTACTTGAGGTCTCTCTCAATTCTCATAAGGAAGCACAGATCCATGTTCTGTAATTAAGGACAGAATTGTGTCCTAGAGCTGATACTGCAGTGGACATCTGAATGGTCACAGCATAAGGTGAAGTAATGGTAATACTGATGGTAGTGCACCATTATGTATGGCAGTACTGACACTGGAAGGTGTTTATGGATTTTTCTTGGCATATTGTATCACATGCTCCAGCTAAATACTGAATTAATTTTTCAAATATATATATTATACTGCTAATATGACTAATTATCAGTCTACAGTCTGTTGCATGTAGCTTTTTTCTCCTATGTTAACAGATGACAAAAATATTTTAAGTCTAGCACCAGAAGAGGCTATTTTGGAGTATTTCATGCTGGTAAAGGAAGGAAAACAGATTACCAACCATAAATATAACTTTGTCTGTAAGAATGTGAACCTTTCGTTGAGTAAAATATGTTTGTAACACAAACTATGATTTAGCTTGGTACAGTGGTAGTAAAAGAGTGCTTCTTTACTGGCAGCTGGGGAGGTGAGGTGCAGCATTCCTGATCACCAGTAAATACTTGAACTTTTTTTGCCCGAACCCATTCTGTTTCACAGCAGTATGAGATACAACAGGAAATGCACTTCAGGGTAATTACAATACTTTCTGAGTGATTAAAGTGATTCTGCCTTTGACCTTTGGCTTTTCATGTTGTCACATTGTTCACAGTGTGCTAATAATCTCACAAAAAATTAGTGGCTTGTCATGTCTCATTGGTTGAGCAAAGTATCCATGCCATGCATTATAATTATATTTATGCTGTTCTGTGCTGTGAAACTGCAAAACATGAAATCTAGGCCCCCAGATTAATGATCTCAAAGGAGCCCCAAGAAAGAGTTTACTCTGGACAGATGACATTCTTTTCTCCAAATGAGGACAAAATTGCCTGGTTCCTATTCTGTGCACACCCACACATCCCTCCTTCAGGTCTTCCAAAAGGACTTTTTGCAGTCACTGCAGGTGACTCCTTTTGTTTTGTCTGTGCTTGTTTTTGTTTGATGGGGGTTTTCTTGTTAATTAAGAAAGTGAACTAAAGTGTGGAATAACTGCATAAAGTAATAACAGGCTACATATCTTTCCCAGTCTTACCTGGTTTTCCCTCAAAACACTGCTCTTTCAGTGCTCATGTCTCCTTTTGACAGAGGTGGGGTCAAGCACAGAGGTCCAGGAGTCTTTAGAAAAGGCCAGATTTTGAAAATATCTTGAAGACAGAAAAGTAACATGACCTGAAAAATCCAGACAGGAATTCCCACTGATCTCCTGGAAGTGCCAATGCATGCAAAAGCCTTACTGGGCATCCTAGCAAAGATCATTATAAGATGGAATAAATCATGAGCCTTTCTGAGTTGATTCACTTGGATTTCATACCCTGGGATCTGGCTGGTGCCATGACAATATGACTCTGATTCTGAGTTTTCTGGATGCTCTTGAGCATGGCCAGAACCTAAGTACCTTCACAGCTGCTCACTCACCCATGGGTTGGGGAGAAATTAGAAGGAAGGCAAAAACACTCAGGCATTGAGTGAGAGGTGGAACAAAAGCTGTGTGCACCAGGAAAGCAAAGAAGGGATTTATTCACTACTTCCCATTGGCAGGCAGAAGTTCAGCCACTTGCTGGACAGCAGGTGTGATGCTGCTTGGCAAGTGGAGGACAAAGTTCATAAGCACAAGTATTGTTGCTTCCTCCTCTTTTCCTTGAGCTTTTTTTGCAGATTACATCATATAGTCTGGAGTATTGTTGTGGTTAATGCACGTCACTGTCCCAGCTCTGTCCCCTGCCAACTTCTTGCCCAAGGGAGGAGAAGGTGGCAACCTGAGGAGCAGAGAAAGCCCTGACCCTGTGCAAACACTGTTTGGCAGAAGTCAAGACAGTCTGCTGTCAAGGCTGTTTTAGTAACAAACACAGCACTTTATGGACTCCTGTGAAGAAAATTAGCTCTGTCCCAGCCAGACCCTGTACAATCTCCACCTTCTGTTCCAAATCATTTGCGTCATGTTCTGGTCATCCACTATCCAACAGATACTCATCAGCCATGACTCCTTTTCCCATCCTTTATACTATATTCTTATACCCTTCCCTTACTTTGTGAACCACCTTCATCAAATGTCCATAAGTATCCATTGGCTTCATTTAGCCCATGGCTTGGGCTCCATCTGTTGTGGTGGTCACTCAGGACAGGAGGCATTGTGTGTCTTGTGGAGTTTTTGGGCTGCAAAGCCAGCTCATCTTGGGATATCACTACATTTTCCCGGTTTCTTGAGAGCCTTGTCCTCTGCTGGATTGAGTGGTTCCTGCTATAGAACCTTCTGTAAAACACAACTCAAACTGTGAGATAAAACGGTTTAAACATGCACCCATTACACTGGGGGAGATCTGATCTCTTCAGATAGATCTGCTCTAGATAGGAAAAAGGCTGGAAAAGCCATGACTAAAATTGTGACAGGCATCCCAAACTGTGTTATTTGTAGTCTTTTATTTTCAGAAGACAAAATATTTCCACAATGGAGAAAGAATTCTCTTTCTCAACCCAGGAAAGGTCTTAAAATTAATTAATTAATTAATTAATTAATTAATTAAAAACTTGGTATATGTACCAGAAATAAATGTTATGAAATGTTACATACTTTTGTACGAAGCCAAGATCGGCATTATATTGTTGTTAAATGACAATACTTTCAGTGATAACTATAATATATGACTATATAGCTATATGAGTTGATTGTTCAAGAATTTCTGTTTGTGATTTAATAACCATAGAAATAAAAAAAAATGCAGCTTCTGCACACTAAAAGAGAAAATAAATATTTAAAGCTGTCAAAGATAAAATTAATTTATTATAGGCTTTTTGATTTCAATTAATGAGTTAAAAATAATATCTGATAATTACAGTATTTAAAAATAGTGTAATCTGGAATTGTTAGAATGGTAAGGAGTGTCAAGGTACACAGTAATATTAACTACTCCTGCTGCTAATTGCCATTATTAAACAAATATAAGGGTTTTAGCTTATTTTTTACACAATTGCTGAGTATGTAAGAATAAAACTTCCCAAGGACAGATGTGATTTGACTCATTCAGTCACTCACTGAAGTACCTTATGAGTTTATAGACAAGTTTGTGGATACTGCACACAAACCTTTACCCCTAATTAGATTATATCAGAAGTAGATAATGGTTTTATGGTCTGCTTTTCATCATCTTATTAAACATAATGTCATATGGACTGGAAATTAGGTGGTTTCAAATGATTCTGTGTGGGATCATATAGTGGTTTGAAGCTGTCTGTGAGCTTCTATTCACAGGAACACATTTAGGAAGTTTGTGCTGATGCTATGATATTTCTGGAAAGACCATATTTTCAATAGCTTTCTAAATGGGACTGTGTCACTCAACATAGCCAGCAGCAAATGAGTCCCATGAATTCCAGCTGTTCTTGGCTTTCAGATGAGTTAATAAGGGTGGGGAGGTTGGAAAACTGCTGTCATCAGTTGCAGTTGTAGCCACAATTGCATTACATGACATAGACTTTTAAAGTACTTGAACAAAATACTTGATTTTCTTTTTTAAATTTAATGAAGAGACTGTGACTGAAGTAACATAGTGCTTTAGTTCCAGTATTTCATACCTCTTGGATGTTGGCATAAATAGCTTTGAGAATGTGGAGTGACTGGGAAGACAACACAAAGAAACCAGTCAAGCAGCTCCACCAACCTCTCTCTTGGAACTGACTGTTAATGCCAATGAACAAAATGCTTAATCACTGGTACCAGACCAGTTTTAGTCTCATCCTAAAATATTCACAGAGTGTTAGCTCTTGTGATCTCTGTTCTATTGATTTACGATGAGAGGATGTGTTTTTATTCCAAGAGAATCTCCTTACAAGGCTTGATGAACTCAGAACATTTGCTAGGTGTTTCTGGCTCTGGAGGTGGGGAGACGTGGCTTTAGTGCTCTGCTGATGTGGAGACAAATCAGAATATGACTCGTACAGCAAACTGAGAAGTCAACACTTAGATTTTGTAGTCACTCTTGCAAGTAAAAAGAAGGGTTTTTCTAGGAACCAAATCTTTCTTAAGCCAGGGACACAGAGCTCACGTACAACTGCATAGCATTGTAAAAGTAAGCATGCCTTCTGCAACATTGCTTCTGAGTGGGGCTTGAGCCTTGCTGATTAAAACACCTAGTGCAGGTAGCTGGGTGTGCAGCTGCAGTGTGAGTTCTAGGCTGTGCCCTGGGTGAGGGAAAATGGCTGGAGCTCCAGGCAAGAAGCCAGGAATCAAGGCTGATGCTTCGCACAAGGGGCACGGGCCCTTGGCACTGGCCAGGGAGAGGCTGTTAGTCACCCAGAGGCTCTGCAGAAGCCAACGGACAGCAGAAGATCCCAGACAGAAAATCACTATTGGAACAGACATGCAGACTGAGAGGGTATAAAAGTCTGGGGGTGACTTTATTGGGGGTGCCTCCCTGGAGACACCAGCTCAAGCTATTTTTTATTGTGTTGCTCATCATGGTTAAATGAATTAAAGGAGCCAGGTGTCTGGGACTCTGCTGTGGTGAGAAACCTGGGGCTGAGCCAGTAAGAGAACCTTAGTGAGAGACTCGTCTGACTGTTTGAGAGTGTTCAGAGCATCAAGTGGGGCACTTGTCAAGTCACTGGAGCCACCAATGCACGGGGTCTTCAGTCCCAGCAGTGACAGTCTGGGGTGTTGTGTGTGTGTGACTCTATTTCCCCTTTTTTTTCCTGGCTGCAAGATCAAGCCTTATTCTTCCCCTCTCTTATTTCCCCAAACTTCTCTGATCTACGGCTATTTTTAAATACTGCGCTGCCCATGAGCAGAGTGTCTCTACTCGTACCTTTTAAACTTCTATTAGTCTATTAATCATATTCAGAAGAGGTTGAGAGAAAGTGACTTCTGGTTTGAAAACTGGAAGTGCAGCTGTGAAATTATAACTTCCTGACAAAGAAGAAATTGACACTTTTAGTCTTTTCAAGTGAAGATTTTGGCACAGGGCCTCATGTTCACTATATAATTTTATTAAAGGTAGCCTACTTATGTCAAGAGCTATTCAAGGTTTTCATTCAAGTTTTGTTCCCCAAAAACATTTCTAAGCCTCATGCAAAAGGAAAACCCATTCTCTAATCATGTATTGGAGATTTTTTTCCTCAGATCTGAGAGCTGGCTTTGTACATGGATGATAAACTCTAAGCTATTTTTTTTATGACAGGAAGGCTCTTTAGACAAGCTTTTCACATTGGTGACTGTTGTGTGTGATATTTTACACAGAAAAATACTTGTGTGCCATATTCTGACATTTTGCTATGATTGACTTGAAATACATAAGATTATCACTCTTGTATAAATCGTATTACATATATGAGTACATGCTACTATAGAAGTGCAGGTGCCTACAGACTATAAATACACCCAACCACCTCCCCGGTGTTTTGACTGTAAAAGAAGCAGGAGGTCAGTATTGAGGAGCACTCTAAAAACAATGTAAAAATGAAAGCAGTAATTTATTAAAAACTATAAAACATTTATAGATGCTGGCAAAAATTAAGAACCCATATGGAATTCTCCTGAGGAAGATAAACTCAGAGGAGGATCTATAGAAATCTTATTCTTTTGTTTTGGTAGAAATGGGTAAATTCTGTGGGGATTTTGGACCAAATGTCATCAGAAATGTCACTACTTATAATAGTGCATTACTTTAATGGCTGTGTTGTTCTAGCTCCAGTCATGAAAGCTGTATGTTTTTGTTCTTCCCTGAAGTTTTGATTTGTTAAATACAAATGCTTCATGTAAGTGGATTCTTGAACTGTGGTAATGCACACTACAAACCTGTAGGTTCTTCTGGCAAGGAAATTGAAACTTCTCTAGTTACAATAGATAAAATTACTACTCTTGAGCACATGGGTTTCTGAAACTTGCCAGATAACATGTTAAACCTTACTTACTTTATGCCTTAGTTAAATTCACCATCCAACTTTGAGCAGCTGATTGATGCTCCCACTTGTGTTTTCACGAACTCCCAGTGGTAAAAGACAGCAGTTTCTGTTTCCGAATCTTCTAAAGACCATGATAAAACCTGTTCTCTATACTTCACCATTTCTCCTAAGTCAGTTATGGGGTAACATTTAAAGTCAGATATGTAGAATTTTAATGTAGCTCAATCCAATTTTATATTTCTTAACATTTTATAGAGATTGAACCCTTTGCAACACAGATATGCGCATGATGCGGAAACAACTTATTAATAAGTCAGTAAAAGAGCCGAGAATGAAATGCAAACTAATTGCTCAAACTGCTCTAATTGCTAAATGAAAGCTTCTCCCTACCATGGAAAATATACAGATGGAGAGGGAATTGTAGTAGCATCTCACTGTAGGGCAAACAAAATGCATCAGAGGCACACACTTGGGGTCAAATAATATCATTATCTTTCTTGTGGTGTGTGCTAGTTGAGATGCAGTCCTGTTCCTATTTCCCAGGAAAAAAGGCCAATCTTGTCATTACATTACCAATTGCTAAAGCACTGCCTTTTTTTCTAGTACATAATCAGAAGGTCAAATGACATTGCACTCAACAAGACCACTACACTTAATTTATTCTTCAGAGTAAATCAAGTGGGATTGTCTTTAATGAAAAAAAATGCTTACCATGGCTTCTGAAAACCCCCAGTAGTTTTCCACAGTTCTTGAGTCCAGCTGCAAAAGCAAAAGTCATTAATAGTCAGCCGTAAACAAAATGTCTCATCTGTTTTTCCAGCAGGTGTTATAAGAACTGACAAATTTATGTGCATGTTGTTAATCTCCTCCCCAAGCCCTTCTTCAGTTTTCTCTAATGGTTTCCCCTCCATTTCCTTCTGTCTTTTGGTAACAAGATGCAACTCAGGATTTTAAAAAAACCCCGAACAGTTAAAGGTCAATAGATACCAAGTCAATTAAAAAAGAGACTTAATAGCCAAATACCTCTGCTGGACTTTCTAATTAAATATTATGCAATGTTTTGTACTGTATAGATGAAAAGAATGTAGGAATGAGAAAGGGATTAGGTATGAACTGGCACCTACAGGGTCTCTGAGGAGTGAGAGCCTTACTGAGCCTCCACAGCCCCAAGAACTGACGTGGGCTCATGCTGTAAATCATACCAACCCCATCAAAAGTCATGCATTTGTTTTGAGGAAGATGTTTTCCTGTGCTGTCCTTGGCCAGCTATGTTATCTTACACGGATTACCTAAATAACCTTGTTAAACCAGACTCTTCATTGAGATTACACCCCAGCTTGCTGGAAAACATTGACCCAGAGGGTCTTTGATCAAAATATCAACAAAAGTTCCACACGCCCATGCTAAATCCAATGAAGGATTACAGCTAAGCATGATTTTTCTCTAGAAGATTTGGAATATAAAGTGAAGTAGGAATAAAAACTTCCCAAAATCTGAAACTGTGGCTTAAAAGCAGAAGAAAGCAATTATCCTTCTGTGATTCCCATGCATGGATTTTCTGGTGCTACGCTATAGGCAGTATTAAATTAGTGGTAGTGATAATAATGTATGGAAAGTCAAGACCGTAAGAATTTATATTTAACTTATCTCTTTCTGGGATATAGATATCATACGAACTTAGCCTACAACTTAGTTAAACTTTAAAACTCATTCTTACTGTGCTCCATGAAGGTGCAAAATGTCAGTGGCCCCTGATGTTACAGAATCTTCTGGTGACATTGACTGGACAGTGCATGATAAAATGAAATATTTTCCTGTTTTTCTTTATTTCAAAGAATAAAGAATTCTGCTGTCATTTGCAGAAGAATTTTGTGGGAGTTAATTCAATGTTAATATACTTACTGTTGTTTTATAAACAAATCTGTATTTTTTAATGAATTGACTATTGTTACAGAAACATCAAACCAGGGAAGAGTTTAATCCACTTTTTTTTTTTTGTAAAGCACAGATCTCTTAAAAAGCCTTAGATTCTAACAATCAGCTTATGAATTTGCAGAACTGTTAATACAATCTTTTCTGCAAATCCAAGGAGGACAGATCTTTCTTGTGCTTTCTTTCAACTTTTCTAGTTGAGGATCCATATTTCAGGGTAGACTTTTCTTTTGCTTTCACACAAATTGTTTGATACCAACACCCCTTTTCCCCACTAGAGAAAGGTTGAAGTTGTCCAGGTTATATATGTATGAATTTATATCCATATGTAGCAAGCAGGAAGGATGCTGGACCATCATACCCATTCAGCTTTGTTGGCTCAGTTAGGGCTGCACACCTCTCAAGGTGTTGGCAGTGCCATCACTGAAGTTTCTGCCTGCGACAGGAGTCAAACTGACACTTTTTTTGAAATAGAGAAGGGTTCAGTGCAGGTAGACTGCTGTGTGGACCTCAGATTGGCTGAGATCTGGGGCTCTGGATATGAGTGTTGGTTTCACTTCTAGCTGCAGATCCTGTAAAATGTGGCAGTTCAACAACTACTCCTGTCTGCATTATGCAGTTTAGATACAGCCAGCCTCTGCAGTTGTTTTCTTTTTAATTAATTTGGGTTATTCATCATTTTAGTTAGTGAGACACTGCAGGAGCTGACAGATATTCTTTGATATGCCACGTGTAAATTATTTATGGGCAGTTATATTCCTACATAGTCTGTACAGCTATATCCCTATATAGCCAACAAAATTAAAATAGAAAGAAAAATGTCAGTAGCTTTAAAATACTTCCTACATTTATTTTTGAAATGCTGGAGACTGAGAATCAAAAAGTCAGTGTCAGGAGACCACTAAAACAGGTCAAGCCAGAATTTCAGGTCTAACACATCCCTAAGATTCATAAAAAGACTTCTTTTCTTTTTTTTTTTTTTTTT
>VZSE01001847.1:54392-155943 GCA_013398275.1 Promerops cafer | reverse complement strand
TTTTTTTTTTTTTTTTTTTTTAAATCAGTGTCGTACAGTGGAAAGAATGAAAACTTTGCATGAGAAAACTCTCCAGTTTCTGACAGTTATGGACTCAGGGTGGCCTCAGACAGAAGCATTGTTCGAAGTTAAAGCAGCCCTTCTAGTTTGCTGTGCTGTGTAATATGTCAGAGTTACAGGGTGCCTGCAGCATGTCCCTGATGAGGAGAACTGGGTTCAAACTGATGCATTTCCTTTGCAACTGGATTAATTTGGTTGTTTCCACTTCCCTTTGTGCCACCAAGACAAGAAAAGCATAGCTCTCCTTGAGTCATTTTTGTGTCTTGCATGTGAGACAATACTGAAATTTGGCTAGGAGTGATAGAATTCTGCTGAAAGAGTGATCTGTTCCCACCCACAAGTGGTTCCTGCTCAAAAGCTGTTATGGATCAGGAATTGTGTAACCAGCAGGACCAGGGCAGTGATCATCTCCTTGTACAGGCACTGGTGAGCCTGCACCTCAAATTCCAGATTTACTTTTGGGCCACTCACCACAAGAAAGACACTGAAGGGCCGGAAAATGTCCAGAGAAGGGCAAGGGAGCTGGTGAATGGTTTGGAGCAAAGTCTGATGAGGAGCAGATGAGGGAGTTGGGGTTGATCAGCCTGGAGAAAAAGAGGCTCAGGGGGGACCTTCTTGCTTTCTATAACTCCCTGACAGGAGGCTGTAGTCAGGTGGCGGTCAGCCTCTTCAGTTAAAAAAATGACTGGACAAGAGGAAATTGTTTGGGTATTATAAAAATCTTCACCAAAAGTGTTTTCAAGCACTGGAATGGGCTGCTGAGGTCACCATTGCTGGAGTTGTTTAGAAAATGTGTAGATGTGACACTTGGGGACATGGTTTAATGGTGAAGGTGGCAGGGCTAAGGTTAATGGTTGGACTTTATGAACTTGGAGGTCTTCTCCAACTTAAATAATTCTATGGTTCTGTAATTTATCCACCTGTCTAGATACTTTGTTCTGATGTGAATCAATCTGCATTAACTGTTTCTACCTGCATTTAGCACTACTGCTTCAGAGAAGCCACATCCCGTCTACTCTCTTATTTTACAAAGTTGATTTGACTAAACAGATACAGCCATCTGAAGTGTGTTAAATCTAATTCCAGCCTGACTAAAAGTTAGTTCCCATGCCTACAAACATGTTACTATTGGAGTTCAGAGTTCAGAGCACCTGAATGTTGCCATACAGACTCTCAAGAAGGAGCTCACTTGGCACTGTGCTGTCAGAGATGGAAATAATGACAGCTTAAGCACACATAACACCCATGTAGCTGCCATTTCTCTCCAAAGGGCTCCCTTGTGGCCAGACTAATGTGGCATCACTGGCTGCTGCTGAGTGCAGGCATATACTGAGTGTAACCATCACACAAGCAGTAAACCCTTTGTTCCAGATCTGGCTTGGATGGTGTATGGGTTCCTTGAGTGGGAACTTCAATGCCTTCAGGAAAACACTGGAATTTGCACTCATTTCACTTACTTTGCAAAAGCCTCTGAAATTCTTATGAGGCTGTGGGATAGTAGTGATCCTTATGCAAATTAAAATAAGATGTTAAAACTCAGCAGAGAGGCACTTTTAGATACAGAACTCTTGCAGAGTAGTGAGAAATTTTTCATGTTTTCACTTAGATAGTGGACAGCATCAAGAGTTTGCTTCACAGTTCATCACTCAACTACTGTCTTTCATTGACATAGTACCAATGTTGCTCAAGACTTTGAGATGCCCCATTAGTGTAAATGAGTGTAAACAATCTCTTGAAAGATGCCAAGGGTGAATTTGGCAGACATGAAGCTTACAGAAATAAAATAATCTATTTGCCAAGAAATGCTTTGGAAGTAAATCAAGTGGGAAGATTTGCAAATTGTAACATCTAGGAGCTAGGTCAAGGCAGGCAGGGATTTGATTTAATTCTGTGACTGTAAGTCTTAGATCAAAAAAAAGATGTTTCACTTGGTCCAAGCTTAAAGATCTCATTTTCTAAGTAAGATTTAGCATTTGGCATTGATAAGTGAAACAGAGAGGAGCTGTGGGAGGATAGTTGGAGACATACCCATGGTTATTTTGAGAAAGGTGTGTGGCAGAATAAAGGGTGACCCATATTTTCAAGTGTGGATTGACAAATCAAACTGACATAAATTCCAGAATCACAGAATATGCTGAGTTGGAAGGGACCCACCAGAATCGTCAAGTTCAACTCCTCCTGGCCCTGCACAGGACTGTCCCCAAGAGTCAGAGAGACCTCGAAAAATTAAAGACACCAATCATATGGCGTTCAACAAGGGAAAGTGCCAGATTCTGCTGCTGGGGCAGGGTAACCCTGAATGTACAGATAGATGGAGGAATAAGAGGCTGGACAGCAGTGCCATGGCAAGGGACTGGGGGTCCTGGTCAGTGGCAAGCTGGGTATGAGTCAGCAGTGCCCTGTCAGCCAGGAGGGACAACCATATCCTGGGGGGCATCAGGCACAGCATCGCTAGCTGGGAAAAAGATGGGATTGTCCCGGTCTGGTATGCACTGTGGTGGTCTCACCTCAATTGCTGGGGGCAGTCTGGGGCACTACAATATAAGAAAGGTACTAAACTATCAGAGAGTGTCTCAAGGCGGCCATGAGGATGGTGAAGGGCCTGGAGGGGAAGCTGTATGAGCATTGGCTGAGGGCACTTGATCTGTTCAGCCTGGAGGAGTCTGAGGAGAGACCTCACTGGAGTCTGCAACTTCCTTGTGAGGGGAAAGAGGAGGGGCAGACACTGATCTCTTCTCCATAGCGTCCAGTGACAGAACCCGGGGGAACAGCCTGAAGTTGTGTCAGAGGAGGTTTAGGTTGGATATCAAGAAAAGGTTCTTCCCTGCAGAGTGATTGGGCTCTGGAACAGGCTCCCCAGGGAAGTGGTCACAGCACCAAGCCTGACATGCAGCCCTGTGTTCTGCTTTCCTTCTCTGGTTCCTCTGCTGACCATGCCACACACTTGATGTTCAGCTTGTGGAGTCAGCATGGCTGAGGTGATGCCACTGACCTGCTCAGCAGACAGATCACTGATATTCCTCCTTATGTGGACTCGTTCTGGAAAGCTGAATTTCAGCATTCTGTAAGTGGAAAGCAGAGCCACTCTTTCCACAGCAATTTATTTAACTGTGTCCATGTTTATTGCAAAAAAGATCCCTTCCTGCTACAGCAATGCCTACAGCAGTAGTGGCACTGACAGAAGTGGAGCAATGGCATGACTCAGGATGTCAGGTTCTCCCTTGTCTCTTACCGTAGTGCAGTGGAATTCTCTGCCTATAACTGCTCTGGTAGTTTACTGGGACAGTTTCTTTAAACGTTCACCACTGAGAGTGTGTTTAGCAGTCTTGTTGTTTCCTCACATCTCCCAGCCCTAAGAGCTGATGTTTGTATATAGTGAAACACATAACGAAACACAGCAATATGTTACACACAAACATACTCTATGCTTATATTAAAAATATATATATACACATATTTATATATACATGTACATATACATATATTCATCTGTATTTATACACACTCATGGGAGGGGGAAAGCTAATCTGGGGGCTCCTATTTATGAGCATACATAAACAAATATTTCTGACCTCTTGGCTTTTCTTGGGGCATTATATTTGACATTGAGCATCACAGATAAGAAATGCAAGACAGCTGGGAGTAAAACTGTGATGGTCTTCTTTGGAATGACTTCATCTCTTCTCACTCTGCAGATTTTATGGTTTTCAATTAAGATTTTATTATAACAAAGACTTGGGCAAAAACCTTTTTTGTAACAGTTGCTTTTATTTGATAAACACTGATCTTTCGAGTAGAGTTTCTTATATTTTCATCTCAGTAGTGCTCTGAAGAATTTCTGATTTGCACAGAAAATGAAAAAAACCCCAAACATACAAAACCTACTGATAGCAAAGTAATTTTTTATGAAACATCTTGGACTAGGGGGTCTGTTTACCTCTTACTCAGAACAAGAAGTGCATTTTTTAATATACAAGGCAAGAATTGTTATTACCTCACACTTCACTGAAGTAGTAACAAATCCATCCAGTTTAACTTACCTGTGTGAATTCATTAATTTCCCAGAAATGTTACACAAGTTCAAACAGACTGAGAAAAAAACTGCATGTTATCAGCTCTTTCTCTTCCAGATTTTTTTCCTTTATTTGTGCAGATGCACTGGCTTCTTCATCATTTACTGTATGAAACTAAAGTTACCTATAATCATGCCAGAATGATCTTTCCCATCCCATTATAGTTTCTTTCAGTTGTTTGGGGAGCTCTATGAATAGTTTGGGACAATCATTGACTCTCCTTACCACTGAAGAAATTCTGAAATATTTCACCTTTGTGCCAAGGTAAAAAAATCCATAGATTTGTCAAAGAAATTAAACTAGTTTCCCTTCCTAAATACAAATTCTGTTTCTAAATAGAGATGATATGTGATAGGGACTACATCCTTTCTTTAATAAACATCAAAACCTGCATATGGTCAAATCTAACTGGAAAACATTTTTCTTGTTCTAATTTCATTATCTTAAAACTGCTGATAAAATATCTGCAGTGGAACATGCTAGGACAAATTAGTTCAGTAACACTTTCTGTTTCATTAGGATGATTTAAGCCTAAAACAAATATCACGGTATTAACATTTTATGCTGAGGCATGAAGAAATGGCTACTGGAAGGATCAACAGCCTTTCTAAAAGTGAGCACTTTCTGTCTGTTTTTATGAGACCAGTGGTCACTCTGCAATATTAAATGACAACTTTGCTGTGAGAATTATGTCCTGTGTATGATGTTTCTCTTGGGCATCTGCCCAATTCAAGAATGAAACAGCCAACTGATGTGATAACAATCTCCAATCGCCTTGCTTGGGTATGGTTCAAACATCCTTTTCATTTGGCAGATACTCCTAATAAGCACCCCTCAGGGCCAGTAGCCTCTTAATAATAGCATTTTCCCTTTGAATTTGCCAGAGAGACCTGCCTTAATGTATTGTTTGTGCAGTAGTAGATACGGATTCATGATTGTTTCTTGCTTTCCACCTGCCTCTCCAGTCCCCTCTAGCAAGGCAGTAAGGACAGACTCTTCCCATCCACCACTCAGCACAGGTCTGTCCCCTTTTAAAGCCCAGTCTGGATTTACAGGGACTGTGCTTGCACTGCCAAAAGATCCCCCTGCCCACATGCTAAAAAGACTATGACTTCCTCTTCTACCAGTTTGTACCACAAATTTTTATTAGATTTTTGTCATCAATCTTTATTTCCAAGGAACAATGACAACAGAAAGAGCTGACTCACTTAGACTTCAATAAAAAAGTGGTGCTAATTTTAAACCCATAGCAAAAGCCTGTCCAGATGTATCTATCAATCACATTACAAACTGTGAGCTACAGACATGAAAGTAGGAAGTTTTCCTAGGCATACAACTGCAAGCTATTATGAACATGGAAACAGAGGTTTAGACAAACCTTTTGGAGACAAACTCTTCTCTTTTTAAATTAATTTACTCAAATAATTTCTTTACTCTACCTTCCATTATATATAGAGGACAACATACTGTATGGTTGCTATGGATGTTAAATCAAAAGTTTAGTAAAATACTCATACAGACCCTTGTCTAAGTAGCTTCATTTGGAAGAAGCAGCCTCACAACTGAGTGAAAAAAAGTGAGAAGAAAATTATTTACCTTATGATTATTGTTATGACTATTCTTCTCCAGTGCCCAGGTCCAACTGATTTTTAAAGATCATTTTATGCCACAAGACCAGAAAATTGCCATGAGCAACAGGAAAACATGTCTGGTGATTATCTTGCTTGTATGGTTTAAACAGAGCATAGGTTGCTCCTATTGAGTTCCCTGGAGGAATGAGGAGCATGTTGATGCCGTAACAAATACAGCCATAGCATGGTGATCATGAATAAGGCAGCAATCAGCAGAGGACGCAGAGTTTTATTTTTACTGCTGGGAAAACAAAGGCAATTAATTATTAAAATGAGAAGCTGTCTTACAAAACAAAAATCAAAAAACTTCAGTCTAATCCTTTCACAGAATCATAGAATGATTTGGGTCCCCCTGCCATGTGCAGGGACATCTTCAAGTAGATGAGGTTGCTCAGAGCCCTGCACAACCTGACCTGGAATTTTTTAAGGGATGGTGCATCCACTGCCTCTCTAGGCAATGCGTGCCAGTGTTTTAACACCCTCATATATATATATATATACTTCAAACAAGTTAATCCCAGGGACTGGTCTTGGAAGCAATTCCCAGATGTCTGGGCTGGAGCTGCTCCCCTCCACTCTAAAGGTACACTCTAAAGAGGCTGCCAAGAGCTGCTGTCTGGAAAAGTGACTAGCAGATTGAAGGTTTTCCTGTGTTTGGAGGGGATGACAGCTGGGAATCAGGAATTGCCTGTACTTTTTTGCCTGTGAAATCCTACTTTGCACCTGCAGGAGCAGAACACTCTGCTATACCAAATGGGACCCAGGAACACCTGAAATGCATTAAAGCCTCCTTGCAGCACCTGAAATGTGGAGCTGGGAGCAAATGATGAACACTTAAGTTCAATTGTGTGTGTGGTGTACAATTTTTCTGCATTTTATTATTCACTGCTGTTTGGACAAATGCCCATTACATCAGAGAGTAGTTCCGCTTCTTCTGCTTAACTGAGCTGAATGTTTACCGTGGGAAAACTCGAGAAATCATTACTCTTTTTCATCAAAATGACATGGGGAACTTGGGACAGTGCTTTCAGTAAAAGTTTCCACTGGTGGAGCATCTTCCAACAGTAATGGTTTTGGAACTCCGTGGTAAATTTGAAGTTACTGTTCATTTATCCACGCTTCTTTCACATAACCCATAAAGGAATGACCTGGATGTCTACTTAGAGACCTAAGCTGCTATTTAAAGCATTAATGGAGCTTGCTTTTTAAATAATTCACTGCATAAAGTTATCTTTTTAAAAAAGCTCAGTTCAGATGATCGCTTCTAGTTCAGTTGTCTCAAGATTTCCAATCTCCAATTATTAAATATTGTGAACTAAATACTCAAACATAATACTTTTTAAAAAAGAGTCATTCCATTCCTCTATGCCTCCAGGGTTTCAAGATGGTGTTGTTGATATAATGAGTTTTACCTAGAGTTGTGAAGTCTAGAAACTTATCCCTTCTCTGGGGGAAAGCTAAGAATGTAAAACAATGCCAGCTGCTGCAATACTGTGAAAAAAAAAATTAACTAGATATAAGAAGTAGAAACATATGATTTTCATACTGCACTATTGTTTGAAACGGAAAAATATAAAACAAAATTTCTACTTGAATGGGAAAAAAAAATATTGGCGTCCAGAGTATACAGACTCAGTTCCTTTTACAAAACTCTTCCCTCAGAAAACTGTCCCTGCTTCAAATGGTGAGTATTTTGTGTATAAAATAAATTTTTTCTGATTAGAACTATTCTAGAACACCTTTGCATTCAGCAACCTGAAAGAAAAGTTCTTTTTTTTTTCCTCTCCAGAACATTTGATTTAGGCTTGAATGGATAAAAACTAGAAAAGGAAATTAGGGAAATTCATAATGAAAAGTACTGCAAGGCAGTGATATATTATTGATTCATTGTGAGGAAAAGGGAGTCACCCTCCCTTTTCCCTGCACTGCTTTCGTATCTCTTTGCTGTGTGTTACTCCCCATATGCTAGATAGGCTGAACATGTTGGCCTCTTAGCTCTGCTGGTGTTTTCCTCCAAGAAAACACTGCCAAAGGCTAAGTTTAGGAGATTTAGTTGGTTTCAAATGATAAATCCATCTTTTGAGCTATGAAAGTTCATTTGTGGTTGAGGGGAAAATTCCTAGGTCTTTATTGCTTTACTACAGCAGTGCTGCATTATAGATATCTCTACATGCATGAATGAGCGCTGTGATAGAATAAGATAGGATTAAAATTGTCCATTAGTTTTGGAGAGGAAAAGGCCACATGGTCTGTATGAAAAATATGTAGACTGATGGTTCCTCTGGAAAACATTAAAAAACCTCCTCAGTTTACATTAAAAAGATAAATACTTTGATTTCTCACTGCTCTGCAATAACCTCAGTACTGCTTCTTGAATCAAGGAGCAGTTGGTGCCTGTAACCAAGCAAATGACATTAAGCTAGTATGTGACTGGAATCAAGCATGACGTAGGCAGGATTTTCAGTCAAAAAAGCATTTGTTTACTCTCCATTTTTTCCATCTTTTAACAGAGATGATGAATTTCAAAAAAATAAACCCACTGGGTGGTGATATTTTTTTCCTATCTCTGAATGGAGTTCTTTGACTCTTAGCCTTGGAAATCCATTGCTGTAACTTCCTAGTCATTCCTAGGAAGATATCTACATATATAAAAGTAAAACGTCTTTTTTATGACTTACTGAGAAACTTTTGAGAGATGAGATGCAACGTGTCCTCTTTAGCTCCAATGCACTAATTTGATTTGTGCTAGTTCTGTGCACAGAACTCGTTTCTGCGAGAGCTGTCTCCACGTAAGTTTTTGTTGAGGTTTAAATGATAAATATTTTGTGCACAGAAGATAACTTTTTCCAAGTGGCATCATTCCAGCTCTGTTTAGTTTAAGGCCTCCAAACAAGTTAAATCTCATGCTTGTGGGCTGCAGTATTCACTTGTATTACCTGTAGTGAAAGAAGCACCGTTGTTCAGCAGAGTGACTATTAAATCATCTAGACTGTAAGTGGATTATATATTCACACAAGCTTAAACACAACTAAGTGTTTTAGCATTTACATATACAGCTCCTAATTGAATTTTGTCACTAAAAATTACAAACCCAAACTCAAGAGGGATTTTTTTCAAAGAGATATTCCAGGAAGAGATCTGTCATTGATAAAGAGCTATTCACAACTTTCCTGTGCTAGAAACTCCCTTGATCAGCTACAGTCTTTGTCTGAACTGCCCTGAGCCCTTTGTTAAGACTCTAACCCACCTATCCTCCTGATCATTGTCTGATGTCAGAAACCATCCCCATTTGTGAAGTGCTGAAATTGAAACAAAGAGTTTCGTCCCACAGAAAAGTTGTGGACCAAATACAGATCATCAAAGTGTTAAGGTGGCATTTTAACAGGAATTTCAGCTTTTCATTCAAGATGCATTTGAACCTGAAAGCGCAAAATTACAAACAGATTTGGTGGGGTGCATTTCTCTTAAAAATTGAAAGAAAAAAGCAAATTTCACCTTAAGGCTGATAGAGACCTTAAAGGAGTTGAAAGTTACAGCTTCTTTTAAGATTTTGGACATTGAAAAAAGAGATTTTTCTGCAGTTTTATATGGAAGAAAATAGTTAACAAAGTTGATGGAAGACAAAAGGAGAATGCATGATTGTCTTTAACATAGAGCAAAGGTGTAACTTACATCAAGGCTGTACATATAAAGAAGGTTCTTAATTTAAAAAAAACTTAGACCCAAAGAATTAAAACCAGCAGTCCTGTCTAGAATGCAGAGTAGGATTATTTCCCAAGTAAAATGATTTCTCATAATTTTTTTGGAGTCAGTTTCTGCTGCGAAACAATGACCAATTTTCAGATTTGCTGGCATTGGTCTATTTTGTTTGAATCTTTCAGATGAATAAATATCCCTCAGCAAAAGGTTTGCAAATCTCCCATTGCCTCCAGATACAGCACTTGGCCTGCTGCGTTCACCTGTGCCCTTCTCTAGTGCTCAGCACTACTCTGGATAAGAAAGTTTCAATTCCTCAGTAAGGGCAACAAGAAAATGCCTCAGCTCTGGAAGAAATACTGAGAATTCTGTTTTCTTATATTGTGCAATCTAAGCCATATTAAAATGCTGTTAATTAAGAAACAGGTCAGATTTCATAGCAACCATACTCTTATGCGGCAGTTTCAGAGTGTGTACATTCTGTTCCTACTGAGCTGAAGCAGGTCTGACACCCAGGTGAGCTGGCATTGGTGATATTTGAGAAGGATTGGATGCAAGGGAGGTCTTGGCTTGCTGGCTGAGAGTGGTAGACACCTCAGAGGTTGCAAATTTTTTTACTTAAGACAATGGTTGACCAGGAGTTTTTTTGTTGGTTTTTTTTTAGGGTTTTTTGGGGTTTCATGGCTTTTGGTTTTTTTTCTTTTCTTTTTTGGGGGGTGTTATGTTGCAGTTTTTGTTTGTTTGTTTGTTTAGCAGTTTTTTAATTTTGTTGTCAGCTCCTCTATTCCTGACAGTGACAGATTTCATCATGTTTTTTCCTCTGTGACAGGAAGGCAGTATGCCCAAAAACAAAATTTGGAAAATGTCAAAAGAAACCAGGAGAGAAGAAATATGTGGACAATACTGGATAAAAATTTCCTTGGGAAATCACATATAAGACTTATTTTTATGTTTTTAAGGCAAATGAATCTTCATTTTTTGAAGTATTTAAGACCACCCTTGGCAAGCTGCTGGCACAACTTTAGCCCTAAAAGCTTCTTGACTGAGAAGAAATTGAAAACATGAGCTCAACAGCTTTCTCTGCCACGCGATAAGTCACACGGCCTCAGAGTATTGAAGTTATGTAAATGACTTGGGGGAAATGCAAATATCTGTTCCTGCCCTCTCGGCATATGCCATTTCTACAAAGTTATTGATATTTCTGCAGGCCCTGTTGACTGTCACTATTGTTAAAACTCACTGGAGCTCAACAATGCTGGGCAGACCCAGGGTCTGGAGCCTGTCTTGCCATGAAACCAGTGTCAATTTCCCTTCAGAGGAGAGAATGCAAGGTGGGAAGCAAGGGAAAACTGACATGTCCCAGTGCTGACTGTAATTTCCAAACTTTTCAGATTCTGGCGCTTCTACTCCACCCTTTTTTCTGAAAAGGCCATAAAGGAAACCTGTTAGATGGTGGTGGTGCTTCTGAACTCTCTCTGACAAAATAATGCTCAGGCTTCTGATATTATAGTCACCTGCTTTAAATTTGTCACCAGTTTCAAACATTTACCAAGTAATCCATTAGGAAGATTATTTTGATTCTTCCCCAGTTATCCCAGCCAACAGAACTTCTTTTCCTCCATCCCATAGTCAGCATTTTAAAAATTTAGTTAGTTAGTTAGTTAGTTAAATTTTTATTAAACTCTTTAGATTGTCTGATTCTGTTGAACCAATATGCCTATAAAACCTGAATGGTTCCTGATTAAGTCTTGCCACACATAAGGAATAATATGCAGAGTGGCTCTTATTCAACCATGAAGGATGAAAAGTTTGCACTGGTAAGCAAAGAGACATTGATGATGCCCCAGTTTAAAGCTATTTTAAATCCCTTCTGCCCATGAAAGCAGTATCTTATAGTTAGGAAGAAAAGAGAATGTGGAATGCAAAACTACCTAGATTTTAATTCTTATAATGAATGTTTCACTACTGTGCTGAAAGTGGCCTTTTCATTGCTTTTTGAAAATCAGATGGCTGCTTTGTTGTTTCTCTGAAGACATACCTGCTTTTATAAAGTTCATGGAAGTTGGTAGGTCTGAGTCAGTGTTAGCTATTTTCATGACTTTCATTGAAACTACTATGGTTTTTCACATGGGCTGATCCTTCTTTATCTCATTTTTCACCCTTGTGGCTCACTTCCTGCATCCCCTTGCACAGTTTAGTGCATTACTCACCTTCACCATATTATCTCAGGTGCTCTCTCCAGCCTCTCAGCCCGCAGATTCAGATAGCTGAAGCAGAGCACACTCAGTGGTTATTCCCATAGATGGACTGTGGGGCACACAATTTTCCACAGAAAACATGAATCAAAGCCAAACTGTGTTAAATGCAAGTTATTTCTAGCATTTTCTTGCCACGGCATATCATTGCTTATTCTTATAACATGTAGCTCCATTGGAGTCAGTGAGCATCAGATCTTAATTACCCTCAGAGAATATAGTCCCTGGTTAGTAATTAGTTCCCTCAAAACATTTAATTCTGAGAGGTGGAATGGTGGATAAATCCATAAATATGTGCAAATGCATTTTCCCAAGCCCATTTTGTTAGTATATGCTTGCAAGCCTTGAAGCTGTGTATATGCTGTACATGTTTCTACATGCTGTAGAAACAAAGTCTTTTTCAAGGCATGATGGAATGGTGTAGCCTGGCCACCTGGGAAGATAAACCATGGCAAAATTGCTTCTTTTAGGAGCATTCATGTCCAAAAATGAATTAAAGATGGATAGCCAAGACAGTCTTCTCTGTAACAGCAGAATGGCAAATGCCTATGCCTTCCCTTTTTCATACCTTGAGCCCAAGAGCACTGTTAAAATTTAAAAGCTCTAATGAACTGCATGATGGATAAATGCATCAGAAATTAAACTGAATTAAAGAAAAGTAAAAGAGCATTTGATGAAGTGGAGCTATTGCTTGAGAGTCAAATATATATTGATAGAAAAGTGGGCCAAGTATTCTTTATAGATCTTTATTTCCATTAATGTCTGTTTTCAGGAATGATAACTAACACTAATAGGGAGGATTTTTTCTGAAAGCCAAGAATGGAATAGTTAATCAGAATTTCTGGAAATTAAGAAACGTGTAATTTCTAGGTGTCACCAATGCCTTTGAAGATCACCTTTCATTTCCCCAGCTCTGTAATATTAACACTGCTTTTTAAAAAACAGTCAGTGTGTGCTAAAGCTTCCTCATCAGATCTGTTCATTAAGGTTTACTGTCATCTGGCATCTGAAAACAGAAGTCCTGTTCCTCATATTGTCCTATTTCTTCAGAATTGAGGAATTCTTTAGAATTAATTCTTAAGAATTAAGCTGGACACCAAAGGAGGTGACTCAAAAACAGCTACACAAAAATAAAAGCCCTGCTTCTGTCTGTGCATGCTTCCCAGCAGTCCCTGAGATGACAGAGAGGTCACTCACTCTGTGACACAGCTAACAGCCCATCCTTGCAGCAGTCTGTGCCTGGGGCCATCCTCAGAGTAGAAAATGTCTTTACCCCAAGTTCTGTGTTTAGTGAAGATCTTGACTCAAAGACAATTTTCATCTTTAAATGCCCAGGTCTTACCAAGATTTAAAAGCTTCTTTGCTCCCAGTTACTCCTGTGACTCACCACTTCATTTAATGGACAGGTTAAATTTTCCTTTTAAAGGATTATTTAATTACTCTGTCCAATCTAGAGACACTGGCATTCCCTGAACATTCCTGTGTAGAACCTTACTCCATCCAGAAGCAAACAGACTAGTTAATGGATGCACTACTTATCTGAACTATTAATTGATGACTAAACCATATTGTGGCAAGCACTGCCTTTCCGTTGGGCAAATATTCTTATGTGTAGTATTTGTACTTTGTATGAGTATACAGTCTAAAATACACAAAGAAAAAGGCATGGAAATAGTGCTACCTTGTTCGCGACCAGGAGTGGTGATGGCCAGACTTTATCAGAGATTTCAAGGAAAAGGTGCTTGGCAGGATTAGTCACAGTGTGGGTTGTGATTGTGCCTGCTCCAGCATGGAATCAGGCTGCTTTTGGATCTGGTACTTGGACTAGATCTTCCTGCATTAAGGATAATCCTTAGATCACTACAAGGCTGGCAGGAAGAAACAACAAGTTAAAATGGCTGTGCTCATCCCTGAAGGATCATATGGTTTCAAAAAGTGCTCTCTGCCTGCAGTAATTGATTTTGCAAAGCAAACCAGAGACAAAACCCGAGCAGATCTCTGCTCAAAAATGCCCCCATAGCTTGGGGAGCTTGGAAGGTATCAGGAGGGACAAGAACAGAGCTGGCTGTCTTGATGGCATTGATTTATGGCGCCCTTTGACCAAAACCAGCTAAAAGCAGCCCAGCACAATCAAGCCAAGCCAACCCACACAACCAACACCGTACTTTATCTTGGAGATACTGTGATAGGTTTCAGCCTAGAAGACGACAAATCCATACCCAAGTCCTTGTACTATAACTGCAGGAATATTAGGAGAATGTGAAGGCACAGGCTTCAGGCAAAGAGGAGAAGGGGAAAGACATCAGGAAGAGGAGAAAGCAGTGCCCCAAGACTGTTGGGGGGAAACCGTTTATTTCCTTTTTCTCCAATAATGAGGAGAAATAACACAGGAGTGCTGCTAGTGATGCTGTCAGGCTGGCCTCTTGCAGGGCTGGGGAGATCCCAGGCATTCAGGGTCCCTCTTCTTTGGGGGACATTAGAAGCCCCCAGGTGAGCTGTCCCTGCCCTGTCAGTGAGTGGAGGGGCTGTGGCTGCTGCCCTTGGCAGAGGGACCTGCCACCGCCACCACCTCCTGCCCCAGATCCTCCTGGGGCTGGTCCCACTCTGTGGGGATGGGCAGAGGTGGGGAGTAGCTATGACCCTCACAAAGGGCAGCCTCCATTGTGCCAGCTTCTTCCTCCTCCATGGAGACTGTAGGGCTGCTGGTGGGAGTTCTTATCCATGAGCAGGAACTCAAGGATCTGCAGCTGCTAGAGCTGCTGCTGGCTGCTGAGCTGTGAGTCTCATCCCCAGCAATGTGGGAGCACAGCAGCATATGGGCCCCCTCACTGCACTGGTTCATAATGATGTCAATGGTGCCCTGGACCAGTGGCACTGTGTGCTCCTCCAGGATGTCCCACAAACTCTCCATCATGATCTCTTTGTCTGGGTCATAGGTGCAGAGACAGTGCACAATGCAGCACAATGCGCTCTCTATCAGCCACCATTGGTCCCCATACATGGTCTCCATTCTCTGGCACAGCAAGTCCACACAGGGTCCAGGACATGCTGTTGTTGACGGAAAAATTCTGCCGACACCTCAGGCAGGAAAATGCCCATGGCCTGGAATGGTGTGTCCTGTCGGGAAGATGGACAGGACACCACAGGAGGATGGGAACTGTTCTCATCCTGGCTGTCAGGAACTCTCTCTGCCTGGCTGCTGCCATCTGGCAGCTCCTCAGGGACTGTAATGGATGTCTCCCGACAGTCGTCTTCTCCATGATCAGAAAATCGGACAATCACTATTGCTCTTCTGCAGAGTGGGCACACTGGATTTCTCTGTGTCCACCATAGCATACAGTCCCAGCAGACCTTGTGGTGGCAATAAAAGTCATCCCAACTGTCCTGCCAGCTCCGGTTTGGCTCCGTGGCTATCTTTGTTCTCTGCAGCACATTAGGAAGAGCAGAGGATCAGGAGCTCCTCCCCTTTGATGATGTCACATCTGCAGGAGGGAGGGGCCATGGTCACTGGCTGTCCTGGGGCAGGGAGGAAGAAATGGTCTGGGCCCTGGAGAAGGCCGCCCTCTCAGCTCCGTGAGTCCTGTCATGCATCCCACAGCCCTGGTGGGACATTTTCCTGCACAGCTCACCCTCAGTGCTGCATCTGCAGTGTTCAGCTGCCTGAAGCAGGCAGGGCAGGGAAGCAGGTGTGATGGCTCTGAGACTGGCACCAAGATCTGCCAGTAACAGGCACCATCTAGAACTAGAGAAGCCTGGCTTGATTCTCCAGTCCTCAATGTTGCTTGGCTGGTGTGCAGGCTGGAGCCAGACTGGCCCAGGCTCTTCAGACTCTGAATATAAGCAGCGAGGGATAAGGGTTCCAATCCATCTGCCCATGATGTCCCAGCCCACTGCTTGGTGGCAGCAGCCTCCACATCCCTGTGTTGTCACAGAAGTCCTTCTCCCCCTGCAGGCACATGACATCAGCTAAAACTGGGGAGTTCATACTGGAGACCTGACCCTTTTTCTCACGAGGATTGTCTGGGACCAGGTTTCCCAGCAAGGTTTTTGACGTCTCTGTGTTTGGGGCTTCAAGCCCCCGCTGGACAAAGCCCTGACTACTTTGTCTAACCACAGCGCCAGCTCTGCTTTGAGCAGAAGGTTCAACCAGAGGTCACCTGCACTCACATCTGTTCTGTGATTTTTCCCTAATCCTGTGAGAAGAATCAAGTTTAAGATGGTAATCAGCAGAGTCCATATCAGAAACTTTATAGGGGGTAAAAAAATACTGGGGTTTGGATTCACATTCTGTTTTTTTGCAGCACTTGTCAAAGTGTGAATTTCTCTTCACACAGCCTTGTCCCACACCACAGCACCACCTCCCTGGCAGTGCAGCAGATGAGCCCAAACTCAGATTGTCAAAAGTACTTCCTTCTGGATTGATGGATAAACTAGTCATGAGGGATGTTTGCAGCAGACTAATCATCAATTCCCAGGGCTTTTCTATAGTCTAGGCAGTGAATTCTGCCCATGTAACCCTGTGGATGGGAGCGGGTCAAAAAATCTTTGTATTTGCATAGCAAAATGCTTGGGTTTATTTGAGATCCACTTAGTAGTGTAGAGAGAATGCTGTTCAGAAGAAACTTTTGGAAAGAAAGTATTTTCTTGGTATTTTACTTTCTGAGAAAAGTCAAGCTCTCCTTGGGCAGCAAGGACTGGACTGTCAGGATTGTTTCTGCCACACACTGCACGACAGTGACAGTCTGGCTCTGTGTGTCCAACAAAATTGGAAAAGTCTTAATTTTTGGAGGGGGGCTTGGTGAGGTAGCTTGGGTGCTGTTTGTGAAGGCCACTGTATTTGATCCATGCTAATGTCAGAGTGAGGCTCACGAAAAAGACTATTAATAAAGAGACTAAAAAAAAGCAAATACAAGGAAAACAAAGAATACATAAGAAACCTTTTTAACAGTATTTTCTTACAAAGGTGTTTTTAGCAGTATTTTTCATTGTATTAATTTAGTCATTTTACTGCTATTTTTTACGTTTCAAGTCTGTAAAATTACAGAGTTGTGATTCACCTCAAGCTTGAATTCTTCCTTATCTGCTCTTCAGTGATCTTCCAGTTGGATCTTCTTTATTTCTTCCCTTTTAAGAAAAGGAACTTTACATATAAATGTCTTCTGTCACAGGGCATTAAACATATCCATATCTTGCTGTTTCAAAAGCACAGGGATTGAATGTTGGGGATTTTTCTGGGCCCATTAATTATAAAACACACGTGGATTCTGAGGGGTGAGAAAAGTAATCAAATATTTAATGGCATCCTTTTTCTGTTTATTGGGTATGTACCTTCCAAGAAAATAGGGGTTTTTTTCCCATAAGAAAGGGAAATAAGGGGTCCATAATCTCAGGCACAGCACCCTGGGGGCAGGACTGAGCTTGTACTTCAATGACTCCTATTACATCTGCTGTACTGAAAAGTCATTTCTAAGCAAAGCTGAGCTGCTGATGGGTTGGGTTTGTGCAGATTCTCTAGTACATATCTGGGCTTTCTACTCCTACTGCTGATGTGCCTGATGTGAACTCCTGAAGAGAACGAACTTTTTTTTTTAGGATGCTAAAATAAAATTTTTAGCACTGCAGGAAAAGCATGAGCAGTGAGATTGCAGTTTCCCACCCATTTATCAGTTTTTAAATTATTTTAATGCTGAAAATATTCCTGTGATAACTTCACAATTCTGTTGACTTTCCTCTGCCATCTGCCCCCATCAGTGGTGGAGTGGGAAGGGTCAGAGCAGGTGGTGAGACACTCTGGTGTTTCCTCACCTGAGGGAGGGTGAGGGTGAGGGTGAATCCAAGGCATTCAGCTGTCTTTGCACCTTTGATCAAATAACTTGCTGGCACTCTGTCCATCCAGTTTGAAAAAATGCAATAGCGTTTCCTACCAGCTGATATCTCCCAGGCTCTGGGTGAACCAGGCACTGAAACACATCCACTTGACATTAGTGAGTGGCCTTACTGCCTTCCAGATTGCCTAATACTGACACATGCTAAAGCTGCATGGGGCTGCAACTGCCCTTGCACAAGGCACTGGCCCCCAGGTTAGGCAGTGATCTCGAACATCATTGTCATGGCTGGCAGCAGATACATTTGGTGGGTGCAGGTTTTCTCTGGCACTGACAAGCTGTCTAGGCTGTAAAACTCCCCTGAGCATTGCTCTGTTTTCTACTGACCTCCATTTCTTTTGAATGCAAATTTACCTGTGGCTTTGCCATCTGTTAAGGTGGCTGCAGTTCTTGTCTAAGACTCCTGTATGTGCACATAAGGTGATATATATAATGTGGATGTGTATGTGCATGTTTGTTAGGCTGTGAAAGGTTTTATATATGTACATCTTTTGTCACATCTTCTGCCTTTTTGTGAAAAATAAAGAAAATGGGGATAATTGTGTTCTGTAAATAAGTTCCTTTGTGTTTGAACAGCCATAGGAATGGCACAGCCTGCAAACAAAGTACTGTTGTATTAAATGGAATATGCTCGAAGATCATCCTACAGTTCTTACTTGGAGTTTTAAACTACTTTCTAATTGGCTCAGATGAAAGCCAGTTTTTTTCCAAAAGATTTGTTCCTGTTTCAGAGTTTTAAAACAGCTGGATTTTTTGAAGTTCACATAATTTAGGCAGAAGAATTTATGGCTAGACTAGACGAGGTCCTCAGAGATACAAAAGTATTTCTCATCTGCTTCAAATCCTGAATAGGCACCCTTCTGTCAGAGAAGTTCCCACTCACTGGACAGCTATCCATAGGTTTTTTCAGAAGCTGGTCTCTCATTACAGTGTCTACATGGAAAAGAAACTCTGCTGTGAGAGATGCACTTCATTAATGCAGAGGTGGAAGTACCAATTTGTATATTGGCTATTTCTCTGCATATAAATTACTTCATGGAAGTTTTGGAATTATTTTCTATGTAACTGAATAGGTAATAGCATTGTCTTCATTGTTTGCCCTCAGTGCAAAGAAAACTCAAATCATAAACAGTAGGAAGTCAGACTGTGAATTAGCTCACTTTTGAAAATGAATTGGTAAAGGATATCTACTGAAAATATGAAATGTTTGTGATTAATTCCTCACAGAATCTATCTGAACTGGGGTAGATACACAAATTACTTTGAAGGGGAATGAAATGCAGCTGTTCAGATGTTCTGTTTAAGTGTGTGTTGCTTGCTGTTCTGCCTCCAACTGCACAGAAGAACTTAGTGGAAAATAGAGTGCAGATTAAACTTCATATCCCACACTGTGAGAAAGCTTGGTGACGAAGACAGCCTCAAGTGCTTGTAGTTATCCACACATTTTGCCTCTGTACTTCCATTTTCTACCCCAAAAGAGATACTGGCAGAATTCTAACACTGTCAGACTGGCATCTACCTGTCTTAAAAGTTAGTGCTGGAATAAGTTGCACAGAGGGGTTGTAGATTCTCCATCCTTGGAGATACTGAAAAACCATCCAAGAATAGTCTTGGACAGCAGGCTCAAGGAACCCCTGCTTGAGCAAGGGCGGGTGGGCCAGATGACCTGCAAAGATCCCTTCCAGCCACAACTAACCTGCTATTCTCTGAAAACTGCTGAATTGCTGCCCTTTTCAGGCCAAACCAGGCTATGGCCTGGCAGTCAGTTCTTTTGACACAATTGGTGGTACAGGGCAGCACCTGGTGTGGAACACCATCTACCAGTGAATAGATGTTGGTGCTGGCAGGAACTTCTTTTTCTAACATGGCTGCTAAAGACATCAGTAAATAACGCCTCACCAGCAGGTTCAGTTGTCCAACCAAGATGCATTTAATTCCAGGTAAATTTAGGGGATGAAATAAACAAAGAGATGAGTACATGGAAGCTGTCATGCAGGCTTAGGATTCTTGCAAGAGTTGGATTAGCACACCTCCTGAAAAACATACACTGACTAGGACCCAAACCGTGAGTGAGTTCTGAAAAATCTTGCTTGAAAATCAATACTCTTGGGAAAGAAAACACTTGGAAAAATACCATTTCTTATGAGTCTTTCCCTGATTGTGGTTTTAGTAGTGTTTAAGTCAAAGAATCAGGCACTGGACTTAAAAATACTGTTTCCCAGAAGGCTCAATGAATGAAAGTTAAGAGTTGGTTGTATGGAGGCTCAAAGCACTTTAGGATAAGCAGCTGAAGGAGTGATGGCAGTGTTGTATTAATGAGGATGGAAAAGGAACTGCTGGGAGTGGGTACCCGTGGTGCTCACAGCATTGCCAGCAAGACCTGGAGTATAAAGGTCTTCTTCTGCTCTATGGGAAATGACTGAGTATTTCTTTCACAGCAAGGTAAGATGGAGCAGCTGAGTGTTGCAGAATTCCAGAAGATAAGGGGGTAATGTGTGTGTCTCAAGCACCAATAGCTGGAGAGCCGTGGAGCCAACCAAGGACTATTGGCCTTTACAGACAAGGGTTGTGTGTAATGACCAAGGACTGTTGCAATTAACACAGCCATGAGAAAGAACAAGATCTGGCTTGAGAAGGGGAGCCAGCAGAGATAGGGCAGCTCTTCAAAGGGAGAAACATCATTGCTGGAGTTCCTGGAGATAAGCATAAGGTGGTACACAACAAGCTCAGGAATGAGGACAAGAAGGTCTTCTGCTGCTAGTTAAATGCTCTCATAGAACAAAGGGAGATCCATTTTTGATGGTACAGCTGTGTCTCTGGCCAGCATAGCATTTGGCACAGCAGAACACAAGGTTGTGAGATTTTCTTATTTCCAAATTACATATACAAGAAATTATTTTCCCTCTTCCACATCAGACAAACACTGCTAAACGCACCTTAGCAGTTAGCAGAAATTAGTGTTAGCAGTCTTAGTAGAAATTGGTGTTATGATTTACAATACTGTTCTCCTAATTTTATGTGAAAAATACACATGGATACCATGTTGTGGCAATATTCATACACCAAACCCCTTCAAGTGGCAGATCATAATGTTTTTGAGTAAAAGACATCATTGAACTAGGCCAGCTACATGTTGTGATCCATCTGATCAGGGCCCAGGCATACTAATATGGGCCAACTAATAGCATTGCTATAAACAACATTTTGAAGGTGGAATAACAATCTGGAGGCAGTTCTCTGTTTTCACAGGATGTAAGGTGCATTTGAAAATGAGCACCTCTGAAATGTCTCTCTCAAATTGGAAAGAAAGCCCATTACTAAGATATGTGAAGAATGTGAAGATGTAAAGGCTCAGGACACAGTGGAATAGAGAGGCACAGTCATATTAAGGACAACCTTAAGGACAACAGGACAACCCTATTTCATCCCTACACTTTAACAAAATATATCCATTTATAAGCAAAGCTCAGAGACATACTCGGGGTCTGTCGATAGCAGTGGCATTGAGAATGTCTGCTAAATCAGCGCAGCATGAAAATGTGTTGATGGCTTCACAAAAGCAATTTGCAAATGTTTGAGGTACTTGATGCACATGGATAGCTTTTATTTGGCTTTATGGTGTGTTCATTTCATTTCAATGGCCTGGCCCAAGTGCCAGTGTCATTATATGTTGCCACATTTGGATATTATTTTAATAAATGAATTTAAATACTGACTGAGTCATCATGCACTTGACAGTGAGAATTTTACCCTATACAATGGCTAAATTCTCCTCAAATTAAATTGCACACTATTCTGCTAAAAGCTCCTATAAAGAGAGAGATTTGAAAAATGTTTTGCCAAATTGCAAGGCTAACAAAAGAATTTTTTTTTTTCCAGTAAAATATAGCTAAATCCTTCTTTTTCTACCCAAATAAACTTCAAATTTTCTTAAACTTCAAACTACTCAATTCCTCTAAAAGTTGGTGTGGAAGCAGTTAAATGCACTCGGTAACTAGATATGTCTGATATGGGTTGTTTTACTACTATTTTCATCAAAGAAATGATAATTGAAGTTTAAAGTGCTTTATGGGCCCATGAAAAGCACATGATCACTCAGCTGCAGATGTTCTCTATGTCTTTGGGCATATTTTTTAGGTAAATCCTATTGCCAGGATAAATGAGAAGTAACTCTTGCAAATTAATTATGCTAGTAAGTATTCTTCATGGCAAAAAAGCTCTGGAGTTTTTAACTACAATATGTTTACACAGGGTATCTCATGAGTAATTGATTTATTCTAGGGAAGTGTATCATTGTCTCCACTTGGTCAAAAAACTTTCACTTTTGTTTATTATGCCAAACTGATTTCCCACTACAGAAGAACTGTCATCCTTTGGAATCCAGTAAAAGGACATTTTCCTTTTTATTTCTTCTTAGTAATACATGCTTGTTTTTAGCACAGCAGACACAATGACACTTTCAGAAATGCTGCTGTGCCAGCTGAGGAATCCATGTTGTTCACCTTGAGCATGAGCAGTGTGTTCATGAATATTTCAGCCAGTGATCTAATTTCATCTGGCTATATGTAGGAAAGCAGATGTAATGTTTTGATCAACATTAGTTACAGGTCAGAGTGAACTCAGACAATGATTTCCACCTGCTTCTGCTCATGCATTCCTGTGGATGGTAGGGTAAAACACTGCCTGCTTAAGGTCCCTGGAAATTTTTGGTTTACCTTCATTACAGCATTCATATCTGTTCCACTTAAAAGCTGTTGAGGTTACGTTGTATTTTCTGTACATAGGTTTTTTAAGACATCACTAAAAAACTGCAGAAATAAGAGCACATACTGTTTTTCCTGTGCAATTCATAATGATCTATGGATTTTGTTATTTGAAGACAGTAAAATTAGTGGACACAAAAGAACATTATATTTACAGATCCACTGAGGTTCTGAGTATGAATCTGCCACGAGTGTAAAGTTCGTGCTCTGTATCTAAGCTGAACAATAACCAGTCCATGATTCTATGAGTCTGTGTGTGTGTGCTGAGTATTTTTTCCTGTCTGATGTGTTATCCTCATAAAGTTTGTCACCCTGGCAATTCTGAAGTGAACATAGTGAGCCATTCATCACACTGTGGACAGGGACTAGCAGTTCAAGCATTTCAACATGGCATATCAACAGCCATCTATGCTGGGATGAAAACGGAAATAATGACAACATTTCTGGACTTGGTTGTTCTGAGATAGGAACAATAGAATCATCATAGAATAGTTTAGGTTGGAAGGAGCCTTTAAAGGCCAATCAGTTTTACCCCCGCTGCCATAGGCAAGGACATCTTCAAGTTTGCTCTGAGTCCTGACTAACCTCAAATATTTCCAGGGATGGGGCACCTACTACTTCCCTGAGGAACCTGTGCCATTCTTTACCCATCCTCTTTATAAAAACACTGCCTTGTAAATAATCTATAGGCTAAGAGAAGGGCTGAGTGCAACCAGCAGCCATCAGGTTTTAAAGCTGTTCCTTATACAGTTAAATAAGAAGACATCCAAAACTCCGTGGCATAAAATATTCAGAGTCTTCAGGTGCTCTGTGGTTTGTGGTGCAGCTGCAGACACCTGAGATTTGCAAGTCTGGAGAGGGCTGAAAAAGCCAGGTGGGCTTGTACAGAGTATTTGCCTCCCTCCAACAGCCTGACTGCACCAGACTCCTCAGGGCTGGCCACCTCCAGATATGGGCAAGGATGCTGGCTGCAGGACAAAGAGAAGCTCCTGGGAAAGGATTACAGGCTACCACAAGTTCACAGTGGCAAATACCTAGGCAAATAGGAATATATTGAGCTAAATATTGACTTGGGAAAAATTCCTACTCTCTAGGTGACCACAGTCTTTATCACAAAGAAAAAAAATAAAAGATGAGATATTTTAAAAATTTTTGCATTTCTGCTCAATTAATTTACAGTATTGTTTTTTTTAAAACAATAATTTAGAAATTCTGTGTGCTGTTACTCACAAATTGCTTCAACAAGGCCGTGGTTATACTGCATTTAATTATTCAAAACTAGACAATTAATTATTTCTGGATAGGATATATGGACAGCTTATTTCCAGTCTTTAATAGTCATACTGAAACCAGATCATTTTCATTGAATGTCTGTGGTTTATGTGTTCTGCTATATGCTTCTGTCCTTTGACTGCAGAAATTCCTGGAGTTGCACATTCAGAATTTGAGCTCATAATTCTTTTAAAAATATAAAACATCCTGTTTTCTTGTAAATTTTTGCCAGCGAACAAGTTCACTAGCATACTATGGAAAATAAAAATAGATTGTGTACTAAGCTGACAAACTTACCTGATTTTTTTTTTTTTTATCCTAAGAAAATACTCTCAAACATTTATATTTTAAATTACTTCAGTCAAGATTTTTTTGGAATTAGGAAAGTAGAATGATGTCTGAGAAAAGGCTAGAACCCTTCTAGACCCTGCTCTGGAGTATTTTGTATAGAAAAATCTTATGATTTTCAGGCTGGATTTGGTTTTTAGTGCAACCCTCAGAATCATCTCTCCTCTGAGAAGCAGAGTGTACAATTCAGTATGCATAACAAAGCATCCTGTGTGTGTATCACAGATGAAGTGATAGCTATTTAAAGTACAGAGGGAACATCAAAGGCTTCAGAAGATTCATTTTTTGCTCATTGAATAAGAAAAAGCCTGCAAACACAAAGGCTGCCACAATCACAACGGAAAGAGGTCAGACTGTACCTTACAGCAAACCAAGCAAAGGTATCAAGGGACAAAGCACTTGGTGCCTCCTTCCTTTCCCAGTATTTCATCTGTCCTGATTCATCCATCTGCCATTCCTTGTGTCAGCCCTGGGACAAATCTTGCACAGACAGAATGTGACTCTACATCCCCCCTTCCTATGGCTAAGATTGCCTTTCGGATTTGTAGCCTCACTGAAGCACTCTCAAATATAGTGCAGAACCATTTCAAAATGTCTCTTGTTTGTGCCTGAGTATGCCCTTGCTGTGGAAACACTCTGACCAAGAAGTGTGGCCAACCCTGGGTAGCCATGGACTGGTTTCTTTTTTTTCTGACAAGGGCATTTTGCTTCTGGGTGTGCCTCTTCTCAGGTTTCCTCTCAGCTTCTGCACTGAAAAATCAGCATTTTTCTGAGCTTGGTGTCTCCCTTTGTGTCAGGCTGTCCTCAGTGTCCAGCCCTGTGTTCAGCAAGCAGTGGGAGAGCTAAGACCATGCAGTTTCTGCACACAGAAAAGCAGAGTATTTTGCTTCAAACTCATGTCCAAACTCACATCCAGAGAAGGGCCATGGATCACAAGTCTTATGAGGAGTGACTGAGGGAGGTGAGGTTGTTTAGCCTGGAGAAAAGGAGGCTTGGGAAGACCTTATTGCCCTCTACAAATCCCTAAGAGGAGGTTGTAGCCAGGTGGGGGTCAGGCAACAAATGAAAGGACATGAGGAGACTGCCTCAAGCTGCACCAGGTGAGGTTTAGATTGGATATTATGGAAAAATTCTTTATGGAAAAATTGTCAAGCAGTGGAGCAAGATGCCCAGGGCTGTACTGGAGTCATCATCCCTGGAGGTATATAAATGACATCTAGACATGTCACTAGGGGAAATGCTTTAGTGGTGGCCTTGACAGTAATGGGCTAGTAGTTGGATTGTCTTGGTTGTCTTAGAGGCTTTTTCCAACCTTAATGATGCCATGATTCTATGAAAACCAAGCTCATAACCTACTATGGCTCCTGTAACTGAGTCAGCCTCATCCCAAATCACAACCTAATCTGAGGTGATTTCCACCTCAGGATGTGCTGACTCCGTGAAGCATCTGAGTGAGGGTGTGGTTCCCATAATAAACTTACCATCAGGTTGCTTCACTTGCTGCAAAATCATCAAATCATTTACATTGGAAAGGACCACTAGGATGAAGTCGTATGATCAGGTGTTTAGATATTCAGTCTGAATTTGAAACTGTCCCATGGGCTCAGTTTGGATTCTCCTCTGCTTCCTTTCAGGGATGTGCTGGGGACCAGAGTTATCCCTTTACCTGTACAGGAGCATTCCCTGGAGGTGCAGATCTTTTTCTACCCACAGCCTTCATTGGTCAGGGATTTTAGACGTTGCTATAATAAACTTGAAGGCAGACACTTAAAGAGATGTTGGTCTGGATGAATTTTTCCCTTTCTCTCTCTCTCTCCTTTGCCTCCTTCCTCAGGCAGTAACTGCTCTGGTGGAACATGCACAGTTTTCATTCTTTCTACTGCAGAAATAGATTTAATCCCATATGCACTACAAAACATCTCTGATGGTGGTGTCTGACTGTAACCTCTGTGCAGGCAAATGCTTTTGACCTCGACCACCACAGCCTGGTTCAGTGCCCACCAAATTATGACAAGCAGCTGCCCAATCTCTGCTGAATTGCCTTTCTTCAGTCTTACAGTGATAGCTACTGTATTTATTCTGAAAAACAAGATTTTGTCCAGATAGTATTTTTCTTGTGTTTGAAACAAATAGCCTAGCATTTTGATCATTCAGAGGAACAAAAAATCAGCCTCCTTGTCCCATAATCAAAATTTGTAGTGTTTTGTAACTCCTCAAAGAGGACTCACTGCTAAATTTCCATGTTATTGACCATTGCTAAATTTATCAACATACAAGCTGATAACTTTTATTCTGAGTTTTTAATTTTCTTGTGGCTTTACTGTCTTACTGTTACTAATTTTAACTTTTTATGCCTGCCAAATGGCTTTTTTTCTTCCTTGGAAGAGCTTTATTTTTAAATGCTTTCAACTTCCATTAAATAGTTGGGTTTGTGTCCAATTTCTCACCAATTTCTGGTTTTCTCCTGCTCCCAAATTCTTGTTAACTTTGTGTCATGTCAGAAAAAAAAAAAAAATACACACACCTGCACATTTTGAGAGATGTATGAAATAAGTGATAACGCATGGTTTAGCTGTTTGCTCAGCAGAAGTGGCAGCTTTAATTGTCCATTTGCACATTTATGGGGCTAGCCACATTCTGTAACAGCTAGAACTGAGCTGAAAGCACCAGCTGAGGCACTTTTGAAAAGAGATTGAAAATGTCTTTTCATTCCACATATGGTAGTATGGTGTAAAGTGGAAGAGGGAGAAGAGAAAAACTCTGGCAATAAATGCAAACTTCAGCTTTCCTCTGTTATTTCTTGCACCTGGCCGCTCCGTAATAATTCTGTCATTGGTGACAACCATCCCACTAGACTGTTTTTAAATGGTTCTCAGCTTCTTCTGATTTTCCTGTGTGCCATTTCTCTGGGGAGAATTTCACTTTAGAATTGTTTAATCAAAACTCAGATTCTCTCCTGCTGTCATAATAGTTTCTGTCTCAGCTGGTGGTGACAAAATTGATCTTTCCAGGGTAGAAGCCTTTGCTTAAAAGCAGGCCTTCACAGTGTCAAGTCACTGAGATTTTTGTTAGCACCCAAAAGACAGGGGTAAGGTTCAAAATTTTTCATTCTGAAATGTGACAGTGGGAAAATGTCCATTACTCAAATATAACCATCCTTTCTCACCTCCTCATTTACTTGATCCTTTCCTACAAACCAAACCCCAAATCTTCCTTCCATCTGCTTTGAAATATGAAAGACTTTGCATTTTTTAAATTTCCATTAGGAACAGCAAAAATTTTTGTGCTCAGTATCTTTGTGTGACTGAAATTCAATAGAGATTTGAAACAAAGCTGCTCCTCTCCTCTCCCATTTTGGTCTAGTTTCAAGAGGAGACACTTTGTTTCGAATAAGTATTGGCCAGTTAATTTATAAAGCTCTGTAAATACACAATGAAGAGCAAAATCTGGAGACATAAAAACATCACGCCAAAATGTGCTTGTCTTTGTCTCAGGTCTGTTATATCAATGCAAACTGGAAAGGAATCTCTTTCCGTAAATATTTCATTTCCAGCCCCTGATTGCAGTTTACTATCTCATTGGTCAGCTCTTTAAATTAGAATGCTATTCCCCTTCTTTTATGTGCATTAAGACAAGGACACCTTTTTTGTGCCTTTGCTCTGCTATGCACAGCTTGATGTGATATGACACTTCCAGATGCATAAAATATTTCCGTGTTTCAGGCGTGTCAGTGGGTCTCTGCATGAAGCACAGAAAAAATCTGCCCAGAGACAGACTTTCAAGTTATCAGGCAATTTACTCACTCCAAAGTTACTAGCTGCCCGTTCCCTCCTGAATTTTTCCTTTCCCCATGACGTCGTAGTACCACTACAGCGCTTTTTCTTTGTGCTGCCGTAGTCTAGACTTCAGTAAAACTCTATAGATTCCCATCACTGCCTCTCCAGCCTGTTTACCAAAGCCAGTGAGTTCACAAGTACATAACTGAACATTCTATCCTGCCTCAGTATCTATCACTACAGCCCCAGATTCCTACCTTCTTCAGCCATCATTCTCACTTTTACCAGATTTTGTCTGATTGAGGACATTCTGCTGTACAGTGACATGCTCATCTCTTCCCCACTGCAGGCAGCTCTGACATGCTCTTACCTATCTCTCAGCATAAAAAAGTTATTTTGCTCAAGATCATGAAGCTCTGGGATTTGAAATGAAGCTTAACATTCAGTAGCGGGGGAAAAGTGACAGTACTGGGAGCTTGACTTAATATGTTCTGTGCCATCGAGGCACCTAAGCCAAGGGCTTCAAAATACTCACCTCAAACAGGACTACAAAATGATCTTGAGAATCTTGTGTCTGCCAGCAGGAGATGGGTGTCTGCACTCCAGGGGAACTGGAGTATCACTGATGCTCACCATTCAAGGTTGCTGGGGCAAAATGTTAGAACTTGTGAGGACGACTCAATTGCACTCCAGGGGTTCTTACATCAAAGGACAAATCCTTAATCTCTTCTTTGTGAGACACTTTGATTCAGTTTTGTACCTGAATCCTGACCTGGTAAGAGCTTCTCTAGCTTGCACTCCACATAGATATATGGTGTGAGGATTTATATTATCATAGAATAGTTGTGGTTGGAAGGGACTTAAAATGGTCATCTAGTCCTCCCCTCCCCAATAAGCAGACACATTCAATGGGATCAGGTTGCTCAGAGCCCCATCCAACCTCACCTTGTTCATGTCCAGGGATGGGGCAGCCGCCAGCTGTCTGGGCAACCTGTGCCAGTGTTTTACTGCCCTCATTTTAAGAAACTTCTTTATACCTAGTCTATATTGACCCTCCTCCATTTTAAAACTATTCCGTTTTGTCTTCTTGTAACAGGTCCTGCTCCAATAGATCCATCTCTTTGTTGTGTAATCCAGGCATGCGATGAAGAATGTCTACAGCTGTCTCAAGAGATATTGAAGGAAACTGACTGTCTGATTTTTCCCAGTGGAGAAATTTGCACCATACTCTGGGGCACAGGGTGTGACTCTTGGGGATGGTCCTGTGCAGGGCCAGGAGCTGGACTTGGTGATCCTTGTGTGTACCTGTCAACTCAGCTTATTCTGTGATGCTGTGTAAAGAGGCTCTGTTGGGACTGTCCAACCCTTAAGTCCATTTGTGCTGGAGGGTGTACCCAGAGCTCACAAAACCCACACCAGAGTTCATACATACCTGGTGACCTTCATTCTGCATCAGAGGGAGCAGTTTCTCTCCTGCATGAGGCACTTCAGTGATGAAGACAAACTTTTTGTTTGTTTGTTTGTTTTGTGGCTAAATACCTGGGTGACAGTTTCCACCATCAGGTATAAGGATACAATGGCTTGGTGTGAGCTTCCTGCTCCAGGTGCACTGCAGACTTCAATTCCAGAGGACACCAAGGGTCTCTCAGTGTAAGAATACTGATAATTTACTTTTCCCCCTCCCAATATATAAACTTTCCTACTTTCCCTTTCCAGAAATAAAACCATGCTACCTTTTTGATCTCCAAGGTTTTTTAATCTATTTGTTAATTCACCCACTTAATCCAAGGAATCTCCTTGCTGCCCTGACTTTAAAATACTGTATTATTTCCTCTAAATGAGTAATCACTACTATTTTTTATTTACTTTTTTTTTAATAAACTGTCAAGTCAGGGCTAGTTTAAGTACATAATCCTGGTGGTTATTTTGAAGACCTTCTTGTGGCCTCTGATTTGTCTTTCAATTTAAATATTGTAAACTGACAGTTTTATTAGTAGATTTAGCTGGAAGAAAAACTCATTTGAGCTCATAACTGCTCATTTGAAAATCATAAATTTACTGAAAAAAAACCTATGTCTCTCTACTGTAAATACAGATGGGAACAAGAGGTCTTAAGTGAATGTGCTATGCCATGTAATTAATTTGTGAGGATGACTCAATGAAAAACAAAAAGCAGCTTAACATATATGGCAATCAGTGGCATGAGCTGAATTTCATGGCAAGACACAACATCCTGGCATAGGGAGTATTTAGGTGGAAAAAAAAAAAGGAAGGAAAGAAACAAAGAACCCCTATAAAACCACCCATTAAACATTTGAAATAAAAACAAAAAGCCAAAGTCCTTACCCTTGCAACTTAAGCAAACATGTGGTAGGTGGAATTAGGAAAAAAAAATCCAGAAAAAGCCTTTTTCCTTTTTTTTCCCATTGCTGCTGAAAGGCAGCACTTCCACTCCTGGACCATGTGACCATTCCTATATACCTAAACCTGAGCTATCTCCACAGATCTATTTTGTTTGCAACTCTGTTCAAATGTGGTTTTCCCATTCTCACTCAAACTCTTCTTCCCAAATTTGAGAAAGAACCTCAATAGTTTCAAGATAAATAGCTCCTAGAAGTGTGAAGTTGTCTTGCTATGAGCATAAATGGAGTCTGGTGCATGGTGTCACCAAAGAAGGGATCTGAAAATAAGTATCTTGTCATAAAGAATGTTTGGGACAGCTTTGTGACTGATAGATAAATGTCATTAATTATAACTGCACTAAATTTTTCATGCAGAGTTTTACTTCCAAGAGTTTGTCATCTCCTGTTGATACTTGTTTTCTGCTCTGAAGATCTATTTTAAGGCTGAACTAGTAAAGTTGTGTGCTGCCTTTGCCAGTGTTTCTATCAGCAGACTTTTTTTATACTGTTCTTTCACATTGCTTCAGGCAGTCTGAACACTTGCAGATACCCAGTGTAAGTACAGGATCTGTGCTGCCAATTGAATTAATTGCGTTGCCTCTTAAACTTTCCCAGCTGCCAATACTCCAAAAAGCTACAAAGACTAATGGGTACAGTGGAAAAACAAACATAAACGGTTACCACTTTCTTGGCAAAGCTGTTCATGACGACATATCACTTGAATCTTGGAAGCTGATTTTCTGTCAGATACTCCCACACTTTGTGGGCAGAACTGTCACAAGCAGATCTTACTGAAGATTTTCTTTTTCTTTTTCTTTTTTTTTTTTGAGAATAGTGACATTTCATTCTTTCTTTTCTTCTGAAATTGTAAGTGTAACTAGTGTTCCATCTGAGATTTGCTAACTTTGGAAGTGAGTGCTGTATATTCTCTTCCATAAGACAAATAGCAATATCAGTCTCATGGATCTTTGCTGTTTTGGAGCCAAGGTGATCCTTGACACTCCTGCTTGCCGCAGACCCAGGATGAGGTGACCTGACTCCTTCTGACTCTGCAACTGTGTTGCAGAATAGGTGTTCAGATCTCCCTCACCTAAATTTTAAAGGCTGCTTAGATCTTCACAGCATTTCAATATCAATATCAGAAATTATAATAGTTGGTATTTGTGAACTTGTTCTAATTGTCCAGTGTAGAGAGTGGATTGTTCCCACTGGCTGACACTTCTTTGCATGACATATCTTCAACGTAAGAAAATATAGCCCAGATATGCCCCTACAGATAAATGATTCATTAGAGTCAAATTGACAATTCTGTCATAGCTGTACTGAATTTCTCAGTACTCATCTCTTTTTTGCCTTGAATTTCTTTGTGTTTTGGGGGTATTTTAATAGTGGGATGAAAAGTGTATTGAATGCTTGATATTCATACTCAAAAGAGGATAAAAATACGTTATTTTTTAATTTGTTTTTATTTAAGCCCTTGTGATCATTCTGTATGCTTGTTGGAAGAGCATGAGCCATGTCTCTCAAGCTTTTTCTGACCGAGAATATAATGTTTCCTTGGGAAAGAAATGAGAATAGTATTAGGAAACTGAAGGTTTATTTGGATTTGGGTGGGAAATCTGTTTCAATAGTTTATCCACAGAGACTTATTATGGAGCCACAGCAAAGACTAAAATAACAAGAACAGTAACTGTGTTTTTTTTACATATCGGGCTGAGTTGTTCCAAAAGTGGAATGGATGTTGGAGAATTAGCTAAGAATAAATTTATTCTCAATGGAAATTCATCAATCTGAATTAAGCATGATTGTAAAATATTTGGCTTGTTTTACAAGTGCTTTTTAATTATTCTTAAATAAATAAATCACAACTAAAATTTTCAGTATTTGAAATAGTATGCTCAAATTTTTAGAAACACTTGAGTTTTTTTCAAAATGTCTTTCTAATCTACTAAACCACTTGTTTTTAAGAATTTCATATACAAATAAACTCTCTTCTCCCCAACATTTTAGTAAGGAATGTTGAACTGTTTCTGTGTTAGACTTACAGGTATTTACTGACATTAAAACCAGATTGCTGAAGATTATAAAAACAAAATAAAGGTGGCTTGTAAATAAAGTTTAGAGATGAGCACAAAAAATAAAACTCCATCTGTATTCAGCGACTGAACTTCGGGAAAACACCTGAAGCTGACTGAAGACCTTCTGCTGAATTGAGTGAAGCCAGGTGATTATCACAAGACTGCAAAATTAAGGAGGCGGCTTTGAAAGTGGCAACATTCTGGAAATTGTAATAAACACTTTTTTCTCACTGAGAACCAGAAAATTTCAGGAAAAGCCTGAAAAGGAATTTAGGAGACATCTTAGTGCAAACTCTAAAAAGCTTAAATATCTTGTATTACAGTATCTGAAGATTCTAACTCAATTCATCTGCATTGAGATTGATTAATGCCATTAGAAGTAGCTGTTTAAGCAGCTTTCTGATGCTATGCAACACCATCATCCCCCTCACACACGTGCTTTTCTTTGATGCCATTTTTCAGAACAATTTTAGGCATATGCTGCCTTTAGTAGCTGTGTCTCAAATTGTCATTTTAACCTTCACTACACTGTTTTGCATTCAAAATGCATATTTCAATAGTGAGAATTCATATTTTAGTAGTGGGAATTAAACACTAAACAAGAAGTATTTCTAACCTTCCGTGTTTTGGTTCTCTACAGACACACTTTGATTTCCAGATTTGGTATTTGTTAACAGTCTTTAGAATAGGAGGAAGACAATTTTTTAGGCTCAATTATTATTTAAAATGGTGGTTGGGAAAACAAAAATTTTTAAGTGAACAGGCTTAAGCTTCTTGCCAAGGGATATTTCATATCATACAACACCAGGGTCATGGGTAAGCCTAGAGAGCTGCTCTTGTCACAGCTGCCATTGCTCAGAGATTGCTCAGGCATTTATCTGCTAAGGACAGGTGGCGAATGATTGGTTTTGTATCACTTTAAAAAAAACAAACTTCACTCTTATTAAATAGTCTTTACATTGGCCCATTTGCACGCTTCATGAGGAAGTGGCTCTGTGGGTGCTTAGCAGCTGACTTGGGTCAACCCACAGCAACCACAGGGCATCTAGATGAGTGATCTGGTTTGAAGTTTTTCATTCCCTCCTAAACTTGAAAGCCACAAGAGGATAATTAAAATTTACATTCCAGGAAAAAAAAAAAAGCCCATCCAAAAAATCTTGCTGTGTATTTCCTAGAACCACCTAAATCCTATTAAGGGACAATTTAGGGAGTATATGAAATATGAATGACTACCAACTTATTTTCTCTGAACAATATATTTCTTTCATTACTGCTGTATATTTTTAGCCTTTAGGTGAATAAAAATCCTACTGTGTTTATATTAATTATATGGCACACTTACTGTATTATAGCTTATCTTTACAAGAGCTCCACAACTCTTCCAAAGTATTAATTTAATTTTCTGTATCTCCCAAGGAAAGGGGTTGATGTCAGCAAAGCAAAGGGCTGTGAAGTAATTCTAATTGCCCAGCATTCAGTTTCCAAGCTACAGGTTATACTCATGAAAGCCCAGCCAAAGCCTTTAGTTTGGTATCTCTGCAGTCAACAAGTGACAATACAAAAAAGGACAGCCTGAAAGTCCCTGCTTCAAAGGTCTTATTACATGTGGTTTTGCTACAGTAGGATATACCCTAAAAATAATTGTTGTTGAGTTACCATGGACTATTCTCAAAGGAATACAGGGAAGTCAAGCACCGTCTTGGTTTAACTTTCTGGCTTAAGTTACACACAAATTACTTTTGTATATGTGTATTTTTAAAATAGAAAACACATTTTGTGTCATGTGTTTAGTTGATAGGGTATTTCATAGCCTTGTAGGCACTTGTAGTGGACACCTATTTTAAAGCTGTGCTATGGAAAATACAACACAAATTAAATAGAATTAATATTTGTTGTTCAGCAGAAAAATCAACACATTTCCATTTTCTCTGTGAAAGCAGCAGCTTCTATTTTCTCACTGTCTTTACTCCAAGTAAAGCCAGAAGACATCCTCAAAGTCCTCCCATCTATGACAACATCCTAAAAACAGGGATATGACTTTGTTCCATGGATCCTTAACTAGTAATAATGCTGGGCAGAACAGTTACTGTGTAAAATTTAAAAATACTTTTTGTTCAGTAAGGATGGCTACCACAATCTACTGTGGAATTAATATGAACTCTGTATTTTTATGTGTCACAAAACACTATTTTCCTTTCTGCATACAGGAGGCTTCTGGGATACTTTTTTCTTTTATTTTGTCACATGGTATTTTATTTTTGTGTTTTATATTAATGACTGATTTTGGCCCAAGTAAAAACCCAGGACTGGCTCAACAGTGCTGCGCTGCCTTTCACTGCATGTGACTTTGAAACTGCAAAACAGAGAAGCAGATGTGCAGGGAGGAGCAATACCTGCCTTAATAAGAACTTCAGTCTTCCATGTGCTCCTGATGGTTTTAGTTTTCCAATCATCAAGCATTATTGATTTTCTTTCTCTCCTTTCCTCATGTCAAGACAGTTTTCTGTGAGCTGAATGCTAAGAAAGAGCATCAGCAGAAATACTTCTTCCAGCACAGGCAAGGGGAACCATTCAATTTTAGGGTTTTAACACCATTTATCGCTGCTGCTCCCTTTTTAATTTTTTTTTTGATTTTTTGGTTGGTTGGTTGGTTGGTTGGCTGGTGGTGTTAGTTGTAAGCACCTATAAAAAAAGCCCTGGGCACCACCTTCAGCACAGCAAACCAGAAGGTGCATGTTCAGTGCTCCCTGGGTTCCAAAACAGCGCGGGGCTGCAGTGACAGCACCCTGCATTATTCAGCATTGGGCAACCTTAGATTGATGCTTGTTGGCGATTCCTTTGGTCAGCCTTTCTTTGTTGTCTCCATGGCAACTGTTTCCATTGCCATGACCATATCTGGGGCCCTGCCTTGCTCACATGCATCTCAGCTGATCCTCTTGGAACACTGCAATTTAGTAGCTGTGGCATCTCTATATTTAGATGCCTTGTGCTCTCTGTATTATTTATCACTGGGACAAATCATAGAATCATAACATCACTGGATGGTTTGTGTTAGAAAGGACCTTTAAAAGCCATCATGTTCCAAAACAGCTTCTACTAGTCCAGGATGCTCAGAATCCCATTCAACCTGGCCTTAAACACTTCCAGGGATGGGGTATCTACAGCTTCTCTGGGCAGCCTCTGCCAGTGCCTCACCACCTTCAGAGGAAAGAGTTTCTTCCTTAAATCTAATTTAAAACTAGTCTCAGTTTCAAGCCATTCCACCTTGTTCTGTCCCTACATTCCCTTCTCAAAAGTCTCTCTCCAGCTCACTTGGAACCCCTTTGGGTGCTGGAAAGGGCAGTGAGTTGTCCCTGGAGCCTTCACTTCTCCAGGCTGAACAATCCCTGTTCTCTCAGCCTGTCTGCACAGCAGAGATTCTCCAGCCTGTGATCATCTCCATGGCCTCTGGACCCAACTCCAACAGGTCCATGTGCTTCTAATTTTGAGAGCTCCAGAGCAGGACACAGTACTCCAGGAAGGGTCTCATGATGTTCATGGTGGCCCTGGCTAGTGTAGGCTGTGTGGCTGCCTTCCATCAAGGAGCTCACTGCTGGAGTTCCCTCTGTGCAGCCCAACCCACTCTGGACAGAAGAGCCTGTGGGTGCTATTTGTGAGCATCCGCCTTTCTACCATTTGTCTGCTGGCTTTTTTCTGGTAGCCGAGGAAAAGGGAAGGGGGAATCCCACACTGACCTCATTTTCCATGGGAGATGAGTGGTGTCATGGAGGGCCCTGGCAGGAGTGCAGCCCCACTGGCCCTGGTTAAATGATTAGCCCAAAACCAGAAGTTTAGACTCTTATTTTCAAAGTTGCCCCTGGTATTGCTTATTCACAGCAATATGTTGTAAAATACCCTCCAAGGCATGGATGCATATGTAACACACTCTCTATGGATGTAAAACCAATTTTTAACTGTTGTAACACAACAATCTCTGAATAAAATCCAATGTTCTATGTTATTGAGCCACTAGAAGTACTGGGAACACTGCTCCACGCACTTCCCTGTAAAAAGAAGTTTTTAAGAAGAGTTCTGTTAAAAACAGGAACAAACATTTTCAAGTACTAAATTCTATAGATTTATTTTAAGAAAAAATATCACTCAAGTACAATATATAAAAAAATAAGAGTTTCACATGTATCCATGAAGTATATAAGAAGCTCTAATAATCTGAATTAGTTAATAAATTTTGATCGTTACCTTGATAGGTTCTCAGTGTTCAACGGCAGTTTCAATAAAACACAAATTATTAATTCTATTATAGCAGAATCCAACATAATCTGAGAAGGTTCCCTTCCCTTCCCTTCCCTTCCCTTCCCTTCCCTTCCCTGAAACTTCCCTGAAACTTCCCTGAAACTTCCCTGAAACTTCCCTGAAACTTCCCTGAAACTTTCTTTCCCTGAAACTTCCCTGAAATTTCCCTTCCCTGAAACTTCCCTTCCCTGAAACTTCCCTGAAACTTCCCTTTCCTCAATCTTCCCTGAAACCTCTCTTAAACTTGTCTTCCGTATTTCAAGTATGGCTTGGACTATTTTTAAATATCTGCTGGACTGGAATAGGCCATAGGACACTACTTGAGAACTAAATTAAAATGCATGTTTTTGTTCAAAAATTATCTTGTTCTCTTTTTTCATGCCTTTGCTTAACAGACAAAATCACCATTTAATTTGGTTCTATCACTTCTTCAGATTAAAATAAACAGATTCTGGTTGGTTTTGGGGGGGAAGTGTTGACAGTTTTTTGGTGTTCAGTTTGGGTTTTTTTCATATTATCCCTTTAATATAGTTCTGGTGCAGCATTGATAAATCTTGGGAATGTCCTAAAGAGGAACGTATATATAGCCCAGCTCTGATTGACAAACCTGCATGTAGCACTATTCTTTCCCGAAAACTTTTCTTGTACCATTGAGCTCATAAGTATCTGATGCTCTAAATTCTGAAAGGGATGGATAATTATTCTAATAGAACTCCCCTTCTTATTTTTACTCTCTCTGTAGCTATATTCATTGAAGGTGTACTATGGACTTTTAGTAACTGGTACTGAAAATTGGTGATCTCACTTAGTGCCTATGAGTCAGTGGAAGATCCTGTGTGATCCTGTTTTCTACAGCTGCTGCTGCAGCAGCCCTGCTCCCCCCTTCCCTTTTCCTCAGCTACCAGAAAAAAATAAATGCTGTCCTAAGTCTGCCAGAGCTGGGACTGCTGAATGTTGCAGTGCCCAGTCAAACAGGTATTAAAAAAAAAAAAAAAAAATCAAATAGGCTGGAGAATTGTATTAACAGCAAATGAAACTGCCCCATGAAAACAGGCATGTGCTCTACAGAGTGAGGTAAACTCAAATATGCAGGGCTGGACCAGAGACATAGTCTAGATGCAGCAGAGGACAGATGTGTAGGGGAAATCCAGCTCAGTGGTCTGTACAGCCCCAGCTCGATTCCCTCCATTCCTTGTTTTAATGCTGTTTCCATATGTTCCATGGGGGCCCCTTGGGTGCTTCCCAAGGAATCACTGTTGCAGTCCCTGTCATCGAGGCTGCCCCTCACTGGCAGATGGAAAGCGGCTGCGTCTGGAGGCTGCTGCTGGCAATCACAGCCTCATGGCCAGAGGTCCATCTTCACTGCCAATCCTCCAGTTGCATGGACCACCTGTGGCCTGGGTTGGCAGCATTTCAACAGGGAAGCTCTGTGGAGCAGGAGGAATCTGGGCCAGGAGGCATCTGAAACATTTATCCACATGGTGTCACACCCGACACCATCACTGCTACAAGCAGGACAGTCACAGGCTCCGAGGACACTGACGTGCAGGACAGGCTGGCAAGACAGACAAAGCTCATTATAACTCTGACATGCCTGCTGTCAAATACCATTCAACATCAGGTTGGATGAGGCTTTGAGCAACCTTCTCTAGTGGAAGGTGTCCCATGGAAGGGGGCTTGCAATTAGGTGGTCTTTAAGGTCCCTTTTGACCTAAACCATTCCATGTTTCTATGATTTTTTGATTGTACCTGTCAAAGCAAGTGGTATGGGACCCTGTGTCCCTTGTAACACAGGTAATGAACTTCTGACACCTCTTACAGCCTTTGCAGTGTGTGCTTATTACTTCTGTGAATGCAAAAGAGATGCAAATGCCATCTCAGCACAATCCCAAGTAACGTGCTCTAGGGGACCCTGCTGGATCAGGGAGGCTGGAATAGATGGCCTCCAGTGTTCCTACCCAAACACACTTATTGTGTGACAAAGAAGGTGCTTTTTTCATTTTTTCATTTGTTTGGTTTTGGGTTGGTTTAGCTTTCCCACAAGAAAAAAAAAAAAAAAAAACTCCAGTGAATTCTCTTTACATCTCAGCTTAGAGACTTAAAACTTTGTGTGTAGAAATATTATTTAATTCCCTTGCCAGACATGATAAATCACATATATTTATTGCTGTTCATGTGGACTCATGTGGCAAAGCCTGAATCAAATTTACACTTTTCCTGTGTTATGGTGTGATTGAATTCAGTGTTGCAGTTCGTTGCTCATCTGTATTTCCAGAGTAAACTATAATAAATGCCTGGTGGTACTGGCAGTCACTGACCAGATTCAGTAACCATCGACTGAAGCAAAAAAAAAATGGAAAAACCGGCCAGATGTTTATCACCATTAGAGCTTCCACAGCGTGGTCAAGAGAAGTGTGATGCATTCCTGGTGATCATACAGTTGATTTAAGAACACAATACCCATCTGAATCATGTAAGCCAGCATACAAATTTGTACTTTGCCCTGAGGGCTTTTAAAAAATGTATCTATTAAACTACTTGAAGAACAAATGATGAAACAAAGAAACAAAAAGGGCCTAAGCTTCTGTAAGATAGAGTTAAAGCAGTGTGTTGCAAAATTCAGATCTGTGCTTCATTTCACCCAGTCTGGGCGTAAGAAATCCATCTGGTCTAATGTTCATTGAGAAGGATGAAGCATCAGAAGTTTGACAGAGAGGTTTCCATGCAAAACGGCTGTGTGGTCTGCTGTCAAAAACTCTTTTTGTCAAAAAAAAAATCTTCTAGGTCTGGCCGTCATACAATGGTAATTTTTTTTCCTAGAAGAAAGAATAATGTGAAGTTTAACTACAAAAAACAAAGTCCTGGAATGCTGGACTTTTCCCAGTTCAACACAGTGATTCTGAAAATAAGACTATATGCAGGTATAGTATATCAGAAGTCATTGTTGGCAGGTGTGGATCAACATACAGTTTTAAAATCTTTCCCTGATAAGGCTAAAAATTCTGTTGTTCTTTTGTGGTCCTGAATGCTCTCTTGGATGAATCAGTCATTTGGATCTCATAAAATCCAGAAAGACCATCCAGAAAGTGCATCCCTGAAATCATACTGTCTGCTTTTTATTGAAGTATTTCCCAAGTGTGTCCAGCAGTAAAGATATTGAACAGATCCAATTTCAGATTGCTTCTAAATTAGGCAGAAATAAAAGGGAATGGATAGTGGTATAAATGATATTTTAGCACCATTTCCAGTCATCAGGCACTAAGTCTAGATTCTCAGAGAAGTGAAATCCAGTAGGTACCCCATCTTGCCAGCTCTCACATCATACATAATTTAGTTTCTAATTTAGTCTGCATTTAGTGATGTTTTTACATGCTGTTTGTTTCACCTTTATAATACCAAATCTGTTTAAGGTAGAACATTTTATTTCCTGTTGGTACCAATGTCTTAGTGTTTTCTAACACCTCTCTATATACCATGTTTCACCTTCTGTTGTAAAATATTGTGGTTACAAATCACAACCAATTTACAGCAGCAGGAGTGTAATTAAAAACAATAGCCACAGCAGATGTATTGAAAAAGCAGTCTTTCCCTGTATCAGTTAATGACAAATCTTGTGCTAATCTGAATGCAAACATGCTCCCTTAAAGCCTTCTTCCTTTATGAAAGGAAATGGAAACCCATTAATAACTATGTTCTGCTGCAAGGTTTTGAAAAATGAAGGAAGACCTCCCCCTCTCCTGTCTCCGGGAAATTGCATCCTTGATGTCTGAGAATCTGTAAAATGCAGATGATTTATGCCACCAAGAGTTTCCTGGTCCCTTAGAAACAGCAATGGAAAGCTTCACAGAAAGTCTCCAGGGATTCAGGCACAATCATCTTTGTGGAAGAATTGGGCAGAAGGATATTTACTGTGCAGTGTTTCTCAGACCATGGCAAAGAGAAAATCCAGGAATGAAAGGGGAAAAAGTATGAGAAAAAGAGGGGAAAGGCTGTCAATTCAAGGTGAAATTTTCTAATTTTCCTCAGAATCCCTAGCTGAGGAAGACTGGGACTGTGTTCTAGTTTTGCAGAGACAGTAGTAACTCAAATTATTTTGAAATGTCTGAGGTTAATAAAATAAAATCCTGAAATGCTTCAGGGAGTTGAAAATGAGATCTAAAACTTCTAAAAATTTTGACATTTCTCCAGGAAAATGCTGTCCTCTTCTCTTTCAAACTGAATATTTCTGCAGGAATACATGAATTTCTGTTGACATGTACTAGATATGTCTTGATGCAATGAAGTATTTTTATTAATTAATAAAATCAAATTTTCAATTGGTGTATACAAAATGTATTTTAGAATGAAACACAATAACTATTTAAATTAACCAGACATTCTTTTTTTGAAAGTTTGCTTTCTGTGTGGACAGAAAAGATGATTCTATGCTACTAGAGTTTTCCCTGCACCTAGATGAGAAAAATGAAATAGAAACAAACAATTGAGATAAATCACAGCACTAACATGAAGTGTTCCCCCAGGGGTACTGCTTTGTAATTTGCTTTGATTCTGAGTATTGCTTGGAAGTGGAGTGTACAGATTCATTCCATCAGGAGAATTTTAGGTTTGCTAATGAGGATTTATGGGACACTACTAAGAGCATTCTCAGGTGCCCTTTTAGTCATTCTTCCATTAAGGGAAGACAGAGCTCTTCATGCAATCACTTTGGCAGCTAGGTGTAAACCCTGAGTGTATGGGGAGGGTGGTTTGCCACATCTGCTTTCCATAGACCAGTTTGGGTTGGAACACACAATTAAAGGTCATCTAGTCCAAAACCCCTACAAAGACCAGGGATGTCTTCAACCAGATTGTGTTGCTCAAAGCCCCATCCAACTCGATCTTGGTTGTTTCCAGGGATGGTGTGTCCCACTGACTCTCTGGGCAACCTCTGCCAGTGTTTTACGACCCTCATTTTCACCAGGCTAAAGGAAAGCATTCATGAAACAAATCCCAGGCTCCTTCTTGACACACACAGTGTAGTTTGGTCCATATGCCATGACCAGTGAGCTGAGGTTCTTTGTTTGGACAAAAGATCAAGTTCATTTTTCTTAAGCTGGGCTAGCCACTTCAATTTTTAAAACTGGTATAATCAATACTCAAACAAAAATGAACTTTCTTGGTAATTTGGGGAAAGGGAGACAATTTTAGAAACATCTTTTTGTAAAAGGAAAACCTCCAGCCCATATGAGGTGAACTTCCATTGAGAGACTCCAGCTGAACTTTTTAAACCTGAGAAGGCTCACTCACAATCATGCTTTCCCTACCACTTCCATAAATTAACTCTTAGGTGAAGCATCATCTTAAAGCCATTTTAGAAATTGGGGTTGACAGTTATGCCAATTGTCTCCTTATTCCTTCTGCTGCTCTCCATACAGACACTATATGGAATCTCAGGATGTTTTGGGTTGGAAGGGACTGTAAAGATCATCTAACCCCCCCTGCCATGGGCAGGGACATCTTCCACCAGAGTAGGTTTCTCCAAATCCCATCCATACTGGCCTTGGACACTTCCAGGGATGGGGCAGCCACAGTTTCTCTGGGCCACCTGTGCCAGGGCCTCACCACCCCCACAGTGAATGTTGCCTTCCTATGAAGAAACTCTTGAGGGGGCATGCTGGACTGCTCAGAATTCAGTGGAGATAAGAACATGGGGTGAGGGAGTTTAGCCATGTTGGCCATGTGGGTTTTAGAAATGGGTTTGATAGGTGAGCAGTGGCTTTAGGTGGCATTCAAACTTCGTAAGAGAGAGACAAAACGAGGATGATAAGGAAGTGGAGGTGAAGGATGGTCCAAAGAGATTATTTTTATTGCATCATGGAGACTTCTCTGCTGCATCTCTGGACAGCCACATTTGCAAGCACTGGCAATCTTGTACTTCCACTCATGATTGTCATCCCTTTGTTGTTTCAAAATAGGTTCTTGTACCCAGCGTTCAAGGGGGCGATCCACGCATTGAGTGGAGGTAATTATTTACAGTTATGTGCAGAAAGGGGGGGGCTCAGTGGAATATTCACAAAGCCAGCATGATGAGTTCCAGAACTTTTCATTTGAGCTTTTCATTTCAAATTTTTTATATATTTATATATTTTAGTAAACAAAGGAATTAGTGTTCATTCACTACAAGTTACCAAGTTCTCTACATAATTAGTATTCTATCTGCTGTTGGNGGGGAAAAAGTATGAGAAAAAGAGGGGAAAGGCTGTCAATTCAAGGTGAAATTTTCTAATTTTCCTCAGAATCCCTAGCTGAGGAAGACTGGGACTGTGTTCTAGTTTTGCAGAGACAGTAGTAACTCAAATTATTTTGAAATGTCTGAGGTTAATAAAATAAAATCCTGAAATGCTTCAGGGAGTTGAAAATGAGATCTAAAACTTCTAAAAATTTTGACATTTCTCCAGGAAAATGCTGTCCTCTTCTCTTTCAAACTGAATATTTCTGCAGGAATACATGAATTTCTGTTGACATGTACTAGATATGTCTTGATGCAATGAAGTATTTTTATTAATTAATAAAATCAAATTTTCAATTGGTGTATACAAAATGTATTTTAGAATGAAACACAATAACTATTTAAATTAACCAGACATTCTTTTTTTGAAAGTTTGCTTTCTGTGTGGACAGAAAAGATGATTCTATGCTACTAGAGTTTTCCCTGCACCTAGATGAGAAAAATGAAATAGAAACAAACAATTGAGATAAATCACAGCACTAACATGAAGTGTTCCCCCAGGGGTACTGCTTTGTAATTTGCTTTGATTCTGAGTATTGCTTGGAAGTGGAGTGTACAGATTCATTCCATCAGGAGAATTTTAGGTTTGCTAATGAGGATTTATGGGACACTACTAAGAGCATTCTCAGGTGCCCTTTTAGTCATTCTTCCATTAAGGGAAGACAGAGCTCTTCATGCAATCACTTTGGCAGCTAGGTGTAAACCCTGAGTGTATGGGGAGGGTGGTTTGCCACATCTGCTTTCCATAGACCAGTTTGGGTTGGAACACACAATTAAAGGTCATCTAGTCCAAAACCCCTACAAAGACCAGGGATGTCTTCAACCAGATTGTGTTGCTCAAAGCCCCATCCAACTCGATCTTGGTTGTTTCCAGGGATGGTGTGTCCCACTGACTCTCTGGGCAACCTCTGCCAGTGTTTTACGACCCTCATTTTCACCAGGCTAAAGGAAAGCATTCATGAAACAAATCCCAGGCTCCTTCTTGACACACACAGTGTAGTTTGGTCCATATGCCATGACCAGTGAGCTGAGGTTCTTTGTTTGGACAAAAGATCAAGTTCATTTTTCTTAAGCTGGGCTAGCCACTTCAATTTTTAAAACTGGTATAATCAATACTCAAACAAAAATGAACTTTCTTGGTAATTTGGGGAAAGGGAGACAATTTTAGAAACATCTTTTTGTAAAAGGAAAACCTCCAGCCCATATGAGGTGAACTTCCATTGAGAGACTCCAGCTGAACTTTTTAAACCTGAGAAGGCTCACTCACAATCATGCTTTCCCTACCACTTCCATAAATTAACTCTTAGGTGAAGCATCATCTTAAAGCCATTTTAGAAATTGGGGTTGACAGTTATGCCAATTGTCTCCTTATTCCTTCTGCTGCTCTCCATACAGACACTATATGGAATCTCAGGATGTTTTGGGTTGGAAGGGACTGTAAAGATCATCTAACCCCCCCTGCCATGGGCAGGGACATCTTCCACCAGAGTAGGTTTCTCCAAATCCCATCCATACTGGCCTTGGACACTTCCAGGGATGGGGCAGCCACAGTTTCTCTGGGCCACCTGTGCCAGGGCCTCACCACCCCCACAGTGAATGTTGCCTTCCTATGAAGAAACTCTTGAGGGGGCATGCTGGACTGCTCAGAATTCAGTGGAGATAAGAACATGGGGTGAGGGAGTTTAGCCATGTTGGCCATGTGGGTTTTAGAAATGGGTTTGATAGGTGAGCAGTGGCTTTAGGTGGCATTCAAACTTCGTAAGAGAGAGACAAAACGAGGATGATAAGGAAGTGGAGGTGAAGGATGGTCCAAAGAGATTATTTTTATTGCATCATGGAGACTTCTCTGCTGCATCTCTGGACAGCCACATTTGCAAGCACTGGCAATCTTGTACTTCCACTCATGATTGTCATCCCTTTGTTGTTTCAAAATAGGTTCTTGTACCCAGCGTTCAAGGGGGCGATCCACGCATTGAGTGGAGGTAATTATTTACAGTTATGTGCAGAAAGGGGGGGGCTCAGTGGAATATTCACAAAGCCAGCATGATGAGTTCCAGAACTTTTCATTTGAGCTTTTCATTTCAAATTTTTTATATATTTATATATTTTAGTAAACAAAGGAATTAGTGTTCATTCACTACAAGTTACCAAGTTCTCTACATAATTAGTATTCTATCTGCTGTTGGGTAATGATCCTCTCACTTCTCATGCTAATTAGTCTGCATCCTCAGTCTCTCTCTTCTTTTATGTCAATGGTTTCTTGAGTGGGTGGCCATGGTCTGCCCCTGCTGGAATTACCTTTTACCCCACCAGAGCTGATTCAGCATAGTTACTGTGTTTGCTTTATTAGTTTGTACCTTGTCTTAGGGGTTATGCCAAATATCCTTGTACCCATAAATTTGCGTTATTTGTGTTCACCATCACTGGTACTTCCTTCTTCCCAAGCCTTGTTAACCTCCCCAGGTTCTGAGATCACTGAAGCCTATCAAGACCTTAATGAGGTAATTCTGCCAACAAGTAATCTGCCTTTCCAACACCTGGCCATCACTTAGAACTTTGTTGGCTGCTTTCTGTTCCACTGATTAAATCTCTTTTCTTGTTGATTAGGCTTGAAAGTACTCTGAGATCATACATTAAGAATATCCATTCTTAAGAAAACTTTTACATATTCTACATTTTGCAATGATTTCTCTTTGAGATTCATCTAAATCAATTTCTTAGACTAGTCTCACCCTTCTGATTCCAATATCCCCAAGTAACATATACACATACACTGGGTAACTGCATAGATGCAAACACCACCAATACTCTAAGTAACAAAGATAAAAATTTCTTGGCCCATAAATTCAGATCAGGGAACCAGGATGTCAACCAGTTCCAAATTTCAATAAAACCATAACAAGTGTCATCCTTTCAGATGGCCATTTTCAGAGTTGCCTGTAACTGAGTGTTTAACACTGCTACAGCTGTGCATTGCCCCATATGATTGGATAAGTTGTAGGACTAGATTACCCTGTGTTATCTTGAGGCAACCGCAACGTATTACAAACACATTCAATTCCAGAATTTCCAGATCTATTTAGCAATAAAAAATTCCACACTGATAAATGCTTACTAATAGTAATATAAGTCCCTGTGGACAATCTAAATGCTCCCAACACTTCCTTCAGCCCGAGTGCAATTCATTTAAGATTTTCAGCCAGCTGTAGTTTCAGATCTTGTAGTTAATGTTGTTGTGAAATCCACTTATCTTGTTCAGATATTGGGATCATTTTTTACTTGAGTGTAATGAATTCAGGAATTAATTCCTTCTACTTTTGCAGCTGTATATGTCTTCAATAACACAACATAAGGAGTTTTCATTTTTTTCCTAAGGTTCCATCTTTCCACGTTCACACATAAACTTATGCCTTTCAACCTTCTGGTTCAAAGCTGCAGATGGCTGCTGGTTAAGATACCTATACAGAGAGGACAAAACTCACAAGAGATAATTTCTCAACACATCATCACTTTTCACATGCATTTGATCACAGTTGACTTTGTGTCGACTGGACACAATCTGTCATTCAGAATTTCAGATGGTCTCACCCCTGCCAAGGACATGGGGTGATTCAAATTCTTATTAAAGCAATAGGAAATACATCTTCCTCCTTCATGTGGGCTTCCTGACACAGTTTTGCAGTTTCATCCATTTGATTCATCAATTTTTCCTTTCCACTAGATTGTGGTTTCCAAGGGATATGCAAATCCCACTTACACTGAAGGAGTTTAGACAGTCCCTGCCACCTCTGTGGTGAAATAAGGCCTTTTGTCTGAGAGAAACCCTCTGGAATTCAAATCTAGGAATTATTTCTCACAGTAAAATTTCAACAACTTCCCTAGCTCAACTGGTGTTGCAAGGGAATGCCTCTGGCCATCCTGAAAAAGTATAAATTAACTTACAGTATCCACTTTTAGGCAAATCAGAGAAACCAATTTCCCCTGAAGTTATTCCCCTTTTCTCCCTCTCCCACAGGAGCTTTCGTTGTTATTATAGCTCCGTGGAACTGCATCTTTGCTTCTATAACATGTCTTTTGATACTGCTTGTCATAACATCCGAGTTTCTTCTTCCATCATTTTCATGAAACCTTGTTGATTCACAGTGTGTGAGTTTGCACAGGCAGTCAGGACAGCCAAAACCCGTGGCTAAAACACAAAGAGTAAATTTATTTCTGCTTTTCTCACTTAACTGAGGGATTCCCAAGGCAAGCTCTGGGCAGAGGCTCATGCACAAACACTGTTATGCTCAGCCCACGCCAGAGGATCACCGGCTGTTGTTCACAGTGGGTTATCAAGGATTATTCCCAGCTGCAAGGTCAGTTGAATGATTTACAGTCCTCCTTGATAGTCTTCTGCTTTTAACCCGCCCCTCCCAAAACAAAGCTGTCCACCAAACTTCTGAAAATATTTTTTTAACATCTCAGTGTTTCTGCCAATCAGTCTTCTTTCATCCACACATTGCAATACAATTACACTTTTAATGTTACCTTACCATTGTTCCAAATTTGTTTCAAATATATTACTAAACAGAGTAGAGCTTGGTTTGGGTTTTATTTTATTGTTTTGGTGGTTTTTTTCATAATCTCTGTGGTGCTACTCCCCAGCATAGCTGCACTTCTCTTTATCTTTTTGGATTTTTCCATCTCAAACAGAAGAGATTCTCTCTGCTCATACACCAAAATACAAAAATAAAGCAACTTTTAAATCCAAAACAGTCAAATTTAAGTATTTGTCCACACTTACTTGGTTTAAGTCCTCTACCAGCCCATACTCCTGAGAACTTCTTTACTGATATTAAATTCACCTACGCAACAGGATCCTACGAGGTCTGGCTCATTAGCAGATAGATTTGAGCCTTTCATGCCTTTTCTTGTGAGATGTGCAGCTGTACAGATTTTTCAAGAAGAAGTTATATGAGCATTTAATCTGCATTTTAAATCTTGTCTTAACCAAGGGAAGGGACATTCTGGCATATAGAAACCTGTGAGTCAGTTTAGTATCCCTAATCATTCACTCTCCATGAGTTTTAAGAATGTCTGTAAGACTCTTTTTTCCCTTTGCCCTAACAATCACTGCTATAACTTTACTTAGCAAACTCTTGCAGTTGGTTTTTCCTAAATGTGAAAATGTTTTCCTCTGCTATAAATCAAAAATCTACTAGTCCATTCACTGGTTTTACTGTAACTAGGGGATCTACTGGGCATTTCCTGATAATTTTTTTGTCCCAGCCCCCTGTACTTGTAAAAATTTCTCCAGCATCATAACATTTACATTTTCTAAATGATCATTCCTGCCTATAAATGGCACATGGATTTAGGCTGTGTGTGTGCGTGTACCTTTCAGACCCCAAACCCCCTGCATATCCCTCTTCTTTCACCTTCTTTAACACCAATCTCTTCTCTTCCACAGTAAAATGTATTCAATATAGACTGCATGTCATCCCCCCGTTAGGATTATGAGTCAGTACAACAGCTTCCAAAAGCTGATATATACCTTCAGGATTCTCTCAGTATGAACCAACAGATTATTTCCAGTCCAACAAATCTGAAGTAGCAAAAGGGCCATATGCAAAAACTGGCAGGCTTTCTGTCCCCACTGTTTGTCTTACAAGTGCCTGTATCACTGGCTGAGTATGTCCCTGAGTCCAGCCCACAAGAGGACTAAAATCCTCATTTCCTGTGTGCTCATTATTTTGATCTGTATCCTTTTGATTCATCCTCTGTGCAATATACAATCTCTTGCCTCTTTCTCCTCCTCCTGCATGCACAGCATCACCATATCTGTTCCAAATTTACACTTTTTCTGAATATCTGAATCTCTATACAATGTCATAAAAACATCAGCATTAAACAAACTTCATCCCATTTACCAAGTTAACAGCAGAACCGAAACAACTCTACAAAACATCTTCCCCATTCTCCAACTTCTAAGGTGGCTGCCATTGATTTGAACAATGAACATTAATTCCTTTGTTTGCTAAAAATGAATAAATAGTGCGAAGTTTTGATAGTCATGGTGCTGGCTTTGTGGATTTGCCACCCACACCTCTGCACAGAACTGTAAATAAATCAAATACCTTGACTCCCTGTGTGTATTGGTCTCTTTTATACCAGGTGAAAGAGCCTGTCTTGGACCAACATATTCACTGCTCTGGGACAGAAAAATGCTCCTAAAGTGCCTTGTGTAGCATTCAGCATGTCCCCATATATGTTGTCATGCTCCAAAATGCTAAGTTCTTTCACTGAATTTTTAGCCATGTGATTCACCACCTTTTTCAGCACCTTTTGGTCCCCCACACCCCAGGTACACCTGACACTGCTAGGCAATTGTGAACAACCAGCAAGGTAACTCACTTGCGTGCACACTGTCCTGGATTAGTTATACAGTTTGAGTAAAACCAGCATTGAGTGTCCTGCTCTGCGACAGCTGCAATGGTGTCTAGATAATGACAATAATGTAATCACTGATGGGCACATGGACAAAACTAAACCAGTTGATCAGTAGGTCCTGTAGGTTCAGATGGGAGGGAGTTAGAGTGCTAACCCCATAGCAGCGCTCATGGTGCTGTGCTTTTCTACAGGAATGGTGCTGGTAACACATCTGGCTTTGGCTGCTGCCAAGCAGTGTTTGAACAGCACCATCTTCAATCCACCCACCCCTGAAGCTCTTAGGTTAGGGGTGGGCAAGGGGTTGAAATGGGACGTTACCAGGGCACCTGACTCAAGCTGACCTAAGATATATTCCACACTGTGTCACTTCATGCTCAGCAATAAAAGCCATGAGAAAGGAGGAGCAGAAGGGAGCATTAATTTTTAAAGGGTTTGTCTTTGGAACAACCATTACATGTTCTGAGGCCCTCCTTCCCAGAAAGCAGCTGGCTATCACCTGATGATGGGAAGTAGCGAGTAAATACTTCTGTTTTCCTTTGCTTTAATGTGCTGCCTTTGCTTTACTTTCTTAAATTGCCACAGTCTCAGAGATCCATGAGTTTTTATTCATATTTTATTCACCCTGCCCCACTGAATAGGGGGAGAGATGGAGCACCTTGGTGGCTGCCAAGGTCAACCACCACAGTACTGAATTGCCCTTCAGCTGGTTCAAATCTTTCATTTCTCACCCTGAAGTGAAAGGCGTTAATAAGGTAGATTTGCCCTTCTGGGAAAGCCTGGCATCTGAGCAGGCATTTCAGGTGGCAGAATGTGCACAGGAAATGATGGTGAAGTAAACAATGACATCAGCTCAAAAATCATGAGCACTATCAGTATACTGGGCATCTTGGAAAGAAGAATCTGCTCATTGTGGTTCCTTTCCAACTATTCCTAAAGTGGGAAAGCAGGCACTTAAAAATTCTGGGGCATGGCAGACGTTCCTTCAGGATGTGTTATTTACATGTGGAAAGATTAAGACAGAGCTGTGAAGGTTGTGTGCCTGCAGGACAGCAAAGGATGGAGTGAACACTGCCTTGCACTCAGTGAGATGCTCTGTGCTACACCTTGAACAGCTGTTTAGCCAGGTGAAGAGTAAATGTGAAAAACTGTTCTAATTTACTAGAAGCACAGAGAGTGAAAAATCAAATGTCATCCTAAGGGTGTAACATTTGGATGCTCAAAGGCCACAATGGTACAATTTATGAACCTGGATTAAGGCTTGTCAGCTGCCTCTGAACTCCATCAGCATGATAAATGCAATATTAAACTAATTTGAATAATGACAAAATCTGGTGCTGACAGATATCATATGGGTGTGCTGGTTTCCCTTTCTTTTTGTGTGTGGTTTTGTGTGCACAAACCAAAGAACTCCCTTTGATATTTATTTCCATTTAGACAAAATATCCCCCTGTTCTTGGGGTTCTGCCCATCACTTACAGTTCATATGAGCACAGCTTTGTCAGCCTTGTGCCTCCTACAAGAAATTGCTTCACCCTGGAAGGTGCAGAGACACCAACAGTCTGGGGGCGGTCTTCCCGTCTTGTCTCAAAAGACATGAAAGAAGTGAACAAGCAACTTTGTGTTTTAACAATGGAGGTGGCAAGCCTTGCCTGTGGAAGGAACTCAGTGAAAGAAGGCTCCAGATCACCTCCCAGGTGCCTCTGCCTCCCAGCAAGGTGCCAAGTGACTGGGGCAGCCTGTTAGAGAGACCATGTCAGTACCAGAGCCTGCACAGCCACTGGAGGCAGCTGCTCCAAGCTGGCATCAGCAAAAGCCTTGATCTCAGAAAAAACGTGTGGGGTTTTTTTATTTTGGTTTGGTTTGTATTCTGGTGTGTCGGTTGGTTGGTGGTTTGATATTTTTTTTTTTATTTTATTTTTTTTTATTTTATTTTTTTTTGTGATAGTAGNTTTTTTTTTTTTTTTTTTTGTGGAGAAAGGGGGAGAGAGAAATGGAGGAGATAAATACATTTTCAAGAACAATCCCAGGAATGTTCAAATAACTTTTCAGCTATCTAACTTGTATAATGTAGCTGGTCTGCTTCTCCTTACTAAATGTTCATGCTTACATATATGCAAAATTACTTGCTAGAAATAGAAAAATTTATTCTTCATCCTCACAGAACTATCCAAAACAGTTTTGCTCTTTCTCTTCTCAAGTTTGTATCTCTAAGTATTTAACAAAAAAAATTATTCAAAGGAAAACTTTGGTTTTAGTTAACCTTAGTTCTTTGTGTGGTAAGAAAACAGGCTATCTGCCTGTGTTCTGTTAAATCTTGAACTTTCACTCGCAAAAATTAGTTCAATCACAAGTAGAAATAAATGAAACCTTTTCCTAGGACTTAAATGACTAAGAAAAGTCATTTAAGCATGCCTTCTGTATTTCATAGTACTGGAGTAAATCAAACATGATTTATCATGGGTTTGCGGTTTGTGGCTTGCTGATTCTACTTGTGGTTCAAAGACCAGAAGGCTTCAAGCAGTGCTTGAAGCTTTTGCTGCATTTTAGGTTTTTAAAAAGTGGTTTTGCTCACACACAGTTTGAAGTTTGATATATCTTCTGGATGCACACCTGTGAAAAACACAGAAAAGCAGTGAATCCATCTACCCACTGGTTGTGCTGTCCCAAGGAACAAAAAATTTGAAAACCCTCTGTCTAGCAAAAGTAATGTTCCCCTCCCCTCTACTCCTCACACTGCACAGCAGACTATAGCCATGTTGTTCCAGCAGTCTGGAAAATGCAGAATTGTTGAGATTAAACTGTGCTCCTTTTGGGGGACATGGTTCTGCATGTCCTACGAGAGGAGCTTGAATTTGCTGTTTGGAAGGCAGCGAGTGAAAATCAGTCTTGCACTGTTCAACATCAAACAAAGATTTCCTCTCAGATGCTGCACAGTTAAGCTGAAGCCAGTGCATGGGTACTTTATCCTTTTGCATTATGGTATCTGTGTCAAATGACTGAAGTCAGATTTCATTCAACAACCTTTGAAGCTGAGAGCAGGCTTCCCCTTGGCTTTGGTCTGCCTTAGACATAGAGCCTTACAAAGGAAACATAAAAAGCCTATAAGCCAAAGTTCGGAAGGGATGCAACAGACAAGGCATCAGGTGTATGTGAGCATTTGTGGTCCCTGTGATCCATAGTAATTCACAGTAGTCATATTCCCTTCTGTTTTTTTAATTGATGTTTAAAGTAATTTTAGGTAACAACAAACATTTGCCTTTTCAATGCCAGCAGCTGATAAAATGTGATGGCATTTTATTAAGAATGCAAGCCAGCAAGATTGCTTTGATTTGTTGTGTGAAACACGTTAACTGAAATGAAAACTGCAGTATTGCACATGTTCAGGAATACTGTTGTGCTTATTTTTAGCAGTTTTGGGGGTTTCGATGCTTTTGGGCCAGGGGGATGCTTTTGCTTATATTAACAAAACAATATGGATGTCAGGAAAGACATCATCTACAGTATATCTATTGGTAGTAGGGCAAATGCTTCAACCTTCAGTGGGTGAATTGCAGAACAGTCTCCAGTCTGTTGACCAGTCCATCTGGTCATTTTGTCATCATACATTTACATCAAAGCATCAGTAGGATGTCAATTATTTTGAAAATGTATGCTACTATATCTGGGTGTCTGCATTGACTTTGTCAATAACACCTGTTCCAGGAACACCTTTACTTGCACTGCACCTATTCCTGTGTGAAGATGGCTCAGCAGTCTTATGAGATTTGGATACTTGTTTCAGGTTACTGTGTGTCACAAGGCTGGAAATTATTCATTATCATTCAGCAGAGAAGTTTTTAAAAAATTAGGATGTTATAAGACTGTGGATTTTTCACCTCAATGTTATGTGAAAGGAAAGAATTAACTTTGAAATAAGTCCTGGAACATGTTAGTAGTTTGGTTTTTTTTTTTTTTGGTGAACTGAAAACAGGAGATTTTGCAGGCTCTTAACTCGAAGTTATCTTTGTGTCAGCACTTACCACATAAAGTTGCTGTATGCCTGAGTCATAAACTGAATATCTTTAAAGACTGTTTTAATTAAGTATATAGTGTTTTTGTTTTCCATAGTGTTTGTGTGCCTATATAGACTATCTATAGAGATGCAGAAAAGCTATGGTCATGGGATGGACTGTGGTGATGCATCTCTCTCCCACTCCTGTGGCTGCACTCTGAGAAGTCCTCATCAAGCTTTGGCCTTGACAAACTACAGCTAGACTAAGTCTCTCTTTAGCTTATCAGAAACACTGTCTGTTCCCAAGAACTAAGAGGTGTCTAAGGCGGACCTGTTTTTTAACAGAGAGCCTTGGAAACTTACTTTTCTTGCCTGAATAACAACCTAAGCAGAATTATATTTTTGTTACTGAATTTTCAAAGACACTTCAGTTGTAGCCAGGGTAGAAAACTACCATAACTAAAGCCCACTCTTTTGGGACCCTCTAAACAAGGGTCCAAAGTGAGAACTTTCTGAGTTCTTGATTCCCTGAAGATAAGGGGATAATGTGTGTGTCTCAAACACCGATAACCAGATGGCTGTGGAGGAAACAAAGGACTGTTGGAAATAATAGACAAGAATTGTTGGTAATAACCAAGGATTGTTGTTACTAACACGGCCACGAGAAAGATCAAATTTTGTCTGGGGAAGGGGGGCCAAGCAGAGATAGGGCATTTTTCTGTGACAAACAAGCACAACACAGCACAGCGCAAGCACAGGAATGAGTGGCAGGAAGTGGGCATGGATTATAGGGTGGGATTAAGACCACCCAAGACCCCCAGAGCCCTCCAACCCATTTCCAGAAATGTCTGAAAGAACAGACTGCGCATGAGAACTGATTTACATGGAAAGCGAGAAACCCATCTTCTGGGTGGGGAAACCTGCCTATAAATGCCCAGCCAGCATCCTCAGAGCCCTGGACATTCCAACCAGACCAACACAGTTGCATCGACTCCGAAACCAGGATCAACATTCCATCAGATGAATCAGTGCTGAAACCAGGATTGACATTCCGTCAGCTGGATCAGTGCTGAAACCAGGGCTGGTAATGTCCTTTTCTCTTCCTTTTCCTCTCTTTTCTCCTACTTCTCTTTCCTTCTTTCCTTCTTTTTTCTTTTTCTTTTTCTCTTTTTTCTTTTTCTCTTTTTTCTTTTTCTCTTTTTTCTTTTTCTCTTCTCCTCTCCTCTCCTCTCCTCTCCTCTCCTCCTTTCATTAATCTCTCTTTTTAATATCCCTCTCTTTTCCATTTCTTTGTCCTTTTTTTCCTCTTTTTCTCACTCTAATTAATTGCTCCCTCTTTAATTTCTCTCTTCCCTTTCACCCTACCCCATATCTAAAACCCACTGCTATGTGCTTATATAGTAAGCACATTGATTACCATACCAATTTCCATGCCAAGTGTAATTTGCTAATAGAACTTTCTAATTGTTTGTGGACCCTCTGACTTTTGCTATGCCTTTCAACCAATGGGCATTTACAAATCTTAGGGGCTTCCTTCCCCTTAAGGGTGGGTCTTCACAGATGTTGTCAAAGGGGTCCCTCTGGGATATTACCACTCCACCCATAATTTCTGGGTAGAGAGTGCTGGGAAGTGTCTGTTAACAGCCAGGAGAGATCAGAACAGCTGTAAGCCAAGACTGTCCAGGAAATGTCCGTGTTTAACTGCTCCCTGATTTTGCTGAAGTTGAGAGAATGGGTAAATGGAAATTGGTATAATCCTGAGGCTGCATTTAAACAGAGAAGTGTGGTGTTAAGTGAACAAAAGTTATGGAAGGGGAAAGGTGAAGCATTTTGGGTGCACTTCTGGAAGCAGCTTTAACCACTGCCCAAAAATATTGGTATGCCAACATGCAAGCAAAGGGACTGCTCATTGCCGAGCATGATCATGGAAAGGAGAGCAGGCTGCAGGCAGAGGCATTCCTCACTGCTGAACATGGTCATATTAGCAGGCTTCACGCAGAGCTTCAGGATGTGTGTGAGAGAGAGAAAATCTCGTGGGGGGGAAGTCAGGATTTAGAAACCTTTAGTGATGGTCAGGGCCAGACAACTGTTACTGAAATTGTGCTCTTTACAGTGGCCAAGATAGCAAAGTTCCAGAAAAAGGATAGCAGACTCTCACAGGAATCTGAAATTGAATGTGTTTGGAGAGTGATAGAATTGATTGAATCAGGTTGTCTAAGGCAGAGGCCCGAGGGGGACAGGAGTGTTTTTAATGGTGAGTGACCAGAGAGAGCTGTGGTCCTTAACTCAGAGGGTTGTCCATTGGGCAGGAGGTTTGGATCCTTTAGAGAGGAGTGATCCAGGATAGGCTAGAGACCCCAGCTACAGATCATGTGATGGAAATTGCACAGGAGGCAGCAGGTTTGCAATTGATGAATGACAGATGGTCGGTTCTGGAACAAACCTCAGCTGTGTCCCTGGTTGCCAATCCAAAAATTATGTTTCCCATGATGGGAGGTTTGACAGACATGATAAAACACATTGTGATACAACTACAAGACCACTTGAGGTGAGTGTTAACCATGCAGAGAGGTGGACAAGGGAATCAGGGAAGACCCTTTATGTGGCGAGAGATAGTTCAGGAGCCAGTTAGCTACAGCAACAGCAATCAGGAGATTAGAATTGCAGCTGGGAAGCAGACCTCCCAAACAGGAGCAGCAGGGTCCTAGTGTCTGATGGAATGTGTTGTGTGTGGAAGGTTTGCAGAAGGGAATTTCTCAGGAATGATGGATGAATTATCTGCTGCTGTTCTTGAGAAGGTAGTACAGTGCTTGGGGAAAAGGAAAGTCATGCTCCTTTGCCACATGTGGGATAAGCAGGATGACACAGGAGTTAGAACTCCACAGTGTCCTGAGAGACTTATCATTCCTATGGCCCTACAGTCTGGTGCTGTTAATCGGGAGCTGGGAAATTATTTCTTGCTGCCCTTAATAAGTGAACAGGGGAACAACAGTTAGAAACACACAAAGTGGCTCACCAAAAATAAAACTGACAGAAAATGAGGTATTAAAGACATCACTGGTTTCTGAGAGAGAGACAGAAGATAGGTTGAGAATACAAGTTGATAAATGTATGACTGAGAATGATCATTTTAGGAGTCTACTTGCTTTGGCAGAGTGTAAGGAAAGATAATTATTGGGGAATTTGGATAACCATAGTAGAAAGAAACAAGATCTGAGAGAGAAATAGAGGGGAGGAAAGCAGCTGAATTATTACTGTCATTAAAATTTGAGCAGCTGCAGAAACGGTTGAAGGGACAAAGGAAGAAAAAAAAACAAAAAGTGGAACAAAAGGTAGAGGTGATGATTAAGCAAGTTCCCAATTCACCCGGCATTGTACAGATTTCAATTCAGGTGATTGTTTTGCCAGGGCATTATGTCCACAAACCAAGTGATATCAAAATCCAGTGAGTGGAATTCTATCAAAAAATACATAATAATGCTCCAAACATTCAGATTACAATTGGTTCTCTTTAACAATTAATAAAATTTCTAATAGAAACCGGAGCTCTACAATAATACAGTATTAACACAGTGAGATGTCAAGAAGCTGAGTCTATGACCCAGATGGCAAAGAGTTAAAAACCCCAAAGTAAACAGAGCAAGTGTTATCTGCCAAGCTGCAAAGCTTAATTTATGGCTTCTGTGTGAGAAACGTGCTGACTACTTGCTTTGCAATAAAAGATCACAATGTAAATTTGGGGTTCAGTGTTCTGAACTATAGAACCTGGTGTTTGCTGGATGGCAAATGTGGTACTTTTGTTCAAACCTTAACCCCAACCCCAAAAGAAATTCAGAGACTGCAGTGTGCTTGCTCCATGCAGTGGCTGCACACTCTGATCCAAGGATTGCTGATGTATCTCAGTCCTGGATGCTTGCTGTGAAGCAAGGTGGGATTTCTGAAGTTGTGGCTGATTTGGTGCCACTAACAGCTGAGGTACCCAATATTGCTAATCCAACAGGCACAAAACCGGCAGGTGCTTGGACACTTACAGGGTAGTAATAGATCTGGAGAAAAGAGGTACTACCACTCAGTCACACTCCCCTTCTAACTCTCATGTTTGGCTGGTGAAAAAGCCAAACTGACAGTTGTGGCTTATGGGTTAATTACAGAAAGTTGAATGCTAATACTGTGCCTTTAATCACTGCTGCGCTGTTTTGCAGAACTGGTAACTCAAATTCGGAAAGCATCCTGCTTGTGGAGAACAACTCTAATTGCAGAAGACCCCCCCGAGCCCCAGAAAAGGTGAGAGAAGCAGAAACAGCAATGTGGGAAGCACTATGTGAAGTTGAAGACAAGATTCCACCTGAGGGATGTCAACGCCAAAATGGTCCTGATGGATCAAAGAGATCTTTACTATTCAATTCAACTGGGTTTAAAGAGACAAAACATATTCTGAGTGGGGAAAAAGACTTGTGTCATTAGTCTAAGCCGTTAAAAAAACCTGGCTGAGGCTTGTATTGTTTTCTCTGCCTAGCAATGATGTCAGCATACCCCTACTGAAGATCAGGTTAACCACTGAAGGACAGGTTATCCTCCTTGCAGGTGCAATTATTGTCAGCATGAACCAAATTTGCTTCAGACATGAACGAGCTCGACCCACAGAGGGGAGGCCCTCACTTCTTTTATTTATGCTAAGCAATATGGTACCCATAGTGCATTCTACACCATAGATGTTTATCAGCTGTGGGTGCAATTTATTGTGGCAGCAATTAAGTCCAAAGCAATTTGTCCTCTGAAATTCAAACAGTAACCTGGAATAACTCTGATAAATTTGGAAGGAAATTCCACTGTTGGTGGTAACTAGTCAGTTTCATTTTAGACCTTACTAACAGTAAAGCCATGGTTTTTGTTTTAGCAATAGACAACCCTTTGGTATATGCCCAATCATGGTGCCGGGATTAAATCACAGTGGAGGTATATTCTATCCAATTCATCCTGAATGAGAACTCCTTATTATTTTGTACTTGTAGACAACCTTATTGTAGATACAAGTAATCAATCTAACATTTGTGTTCATAAATTAGTTCAAATTAAGGGTCACAGTTTTAATTATTGAGCTCCAGTTACCTATTATCATTTGCTGAAATCTGACTATATCCTGTTCCCAGCCTAACAACCTGTTTCTGTTGGCATGATCCTCATGTTGGTAAAGAAGCTGTCATATGAGAACCTGAGGTAGCTGTTGAAGCAAACACAAGACAAAGGAAAGAAGGCTGGTTATGTTCATCATGATGGGAATGGCAGCCGCTGAGTAATGGAACAAGTGAAGATAGGGAACACCACTAGTGGGACATTTTATTTGAGTCATTACGAACAGCAGCAAGGATTTTTAACAAAATGTTGTGCCTTTTACTTGTCTTTTTAATGTTAATAATTCTGCTTTTTGTTTTGGTAATTGGTTTGCACATTGTATAGAATTATAGATTACCCCCAATGCTTAGAGACAGCTTCCAGATTGTATTTGTCCCTCTATTCCTCTGTTCCTCTCCCTCTCTCTCTTCTTTTTCCATTTCCAGGAATCACTAAGTCCATATCAAAGTTTGAGTTATAGGGTGCAGTGTAGAAGCCCCATCAGTTTGCTGTTCCAGTGCAGAATGTGCCTTTTTTTTTTTTTTTCAGAAGGCAACAGTGATGGATGTTTATGGGCTGAAGTTTCCTGAAGCCAGTTTCCAGCAGATGCTGTTTTATCAAGACCCTCTGACCCTGTCGGGTGCACCAGAGTCAGGGAGCAGTTGCCAGGGATCAGGTACACAGTGCTCCCCATGAACACACAGCTGGTACATGGAGCAGCTGTGGGATGAGCAGTTGTTAAGCCTGGCACACGTGCATTGCAGCAGATCCAGCACCTTCTCCTCCTGCATCATGGACATCCAGATGATGTTGTGCACATGGAGCTTATTGCTGCCCAGGCCAGTCTGTCAGATTTCCGGCTGCATTCCACAATCGCCCTTTCCCAGCATCATATCCCACTGAGGTGTGTTGTGGATTTCCAGGACACTGGAGGAAAAAACATCCCATTTGGCCTTAGGTGAAGATGCATATCTGTCCAGGGTTACCTGGATGAGCAGGTGAATCTTCTGGAATATTTCCTCTGGTAAGCTTTGGGTGGGAACACGTTGAAGCTGAAGTTGTAGGGGAGCTCTGGGCTGCACTCCCAACGCACGTGGGACACCTTTGGGCCACTTCAGCACTAGTGCCCTGGGCTCCTGGAGGGGGAAGGGCAGGTGCTGCAGCCCCTGCTGCCAGTCCTTTGTGACCACTGGCAGCAGAACACAGGGATATTCCTCTTGAGCTCCAGGAAGCACTACTCTTTCTGCTCTTCCAGAAGGGTTTTCTGGAATATTTCCAAGTCCCAGAGCTTGGCCACATGGTCCACATGAACCTGCAGATGCTCTTTCATCTGGCTCAGGCAGGCCTTCATGATTTTCAGCTGTTCCTTCAGCACCCACTCCCAGACTTTGGCCTCACCATGCTCCCACCACCGCTGCTCCTCTATCTACAGCCACCACTTTCCTTCTGCCAAAACTGTAGTTTTGCACCTGCTCTGCTCCAGCTCTGTCTCAAATTCCAACAGCTCCAACTCCATGGAGCCCAACCAGAGACTGAGGTTGTTACCCTGGCATTCCTGCCCTTCCTGCTCCCTCTGGAGCCCCTCCAGCCACTGCCGCAGCTCCTTGTTCCTTGTCTCCCACTCCTGCTTCTTCATCTCCAAGTCCCAGAGCCACTGGTAGGCCCTTCAGAGCAAGCCCTGCAAACCCTCCATTTGGCTCTGCAGGTCCCAGAGGGCTCCTTGGAGGGTGCCAATATTAGAAGGAGCAGAATTAGAGCAGTCTGAAGGCAGCCATTCATACAGATGTTTTCTAAATTTTAGTAGCTGGCCACCTTTTTTTAATATTGGACCCAGCGGCCTCGTTCCTCTGTCAGATAAACTCGTGCTAACTAGTTATGCCGAAACAACTCCCAGTCTGCCCAAATGCAAACATCTTGACTTGCAAAATGTGCAAATACTGTCTACTTGGAAACATTCTGTGTAAACTGAGAATAAGGGAGGGAGTCTCTGCACCATATTGACAAGAAACTGTTCTATGAAGAGAACCCATGCTGTTATGTACGTGTTAGGTACTGCCTGCAATTTATTCACCTCCTTGCAGGCAAATATTCAGTCATCCAGTTGAACACATGACTTTGTGTGTACATCAAAAATTTCTCTGATTAAACATTTTTTCCACATGAACATCTTTTCCACTGCAGAAATGTCAAATATGCCTTTGTAACTATATAGGCTGGACTGTGATCTGACAAATGCTCATTAGTCTTACAGAAATAAGCACCCAATATCAGGGGATGTGACTTTAATTATCCAGCTCCTGTCACAACACAGGAATTACTACAATCTACACATACTATTGAGATTTACTGCCCAGCCCCTTTGTGATGAACCGTGCACTAGTGAAAAATTACTGCAGCAAGATGACCTATGTCTAGTGCTGGAATGCATCCGAAGCTAAGGACACAGAACCCTAATCACTATTCATCACGGTACGGAAGGGATACACAGTACAGAAGAGATACATAGCACAGAAATGATCTTGGAAAGAGTGATGAAAAATGGAGAATATCAATAGTGGAACATTTGGTTTGGGTGGTCATCAACTGCAACAGGAATTCTAGATGCAATGTTGCACTTGATTGTTATGATTTATGTTGTATTATTCTTATTGTTGAATATAGTTCTATATGTAAGAATGTGAATTCTAGCTAGACATGTACTGCTGTGGCACAGACCTCCTTACCTATAATATTGTTTTATCATGTTCAAAACAATCTTTAAAAAACCCATGATTTAGGTAACCTGATCAAGAATTTCCATCAATTTAAAATTGGAGCATGATACATCTTTGTTTATAGGCACAGAGGCAAGAGGTGACCAGACTGCCAATCTGTCACTTCCTAGGAACTGCGGCTGTCTAATGAGCTCCAGTTTTTTAACAGACAGCCTTGGAAACTTATTTTTCTTGCCTGAAAAAAAAAAAAAAAAAAAAAAAAAAAAAACAAGTGGGACAACGTTTTTATTATTGAGCTTTCAAAGCAAGTTACTGACCTGAGGTCAGGATGGAAAATTACTATGACTAAAGCCCACTCTCTTGTAACATTATAAATAGTCGTCCAAAGTGAGACCCTCTGAGCTCTCCTCAGGGCCTGAACCCCAGGGGCCTGTGATCAGCACCTCCCTCTGAGTGGGGTGTCTCAGAGCCAGAGAACACTCAAGCTTGCCAAATTTGGAGGACAATCTCCAAAAAAAATGATGATTTCTGAGCTCATATCCCCACTCCTCAAGGTTCAACCTTGAGCCCAATGAAAAAATGCAAAGGCATCCAAAGTGACTACTTCACTGAATTCAAAGGGATTTTTTCACAGGTATACCTTGAACAGACTCTTTATGTTTGTGTGCATGCAAGTGTTAGAATGCTGGAGCAAATACACCAGGAAGGTTGTTCTAGCCAGGAAGGTTAGTATTTTAGAGTTAGGCCTGTAACTATGTTATAGTAAATTCTGTATTAATCCATTGCTAAGTAGTTTAAGTTAAATTATCTATTAAGTACCATTAAGTGTTAAGTACTGTTCAGGTTAAGTGCTGTTAAGTTTAGGTTCTGTTAAGTGCTGTTAGGTTTAAGTGCTGTTAAGTTTCATTTCTGTTAAGTGTTATTAAGTTTAAGTTCTGTTGATTTTAAAGTCTGTTAGGTTCTGTTAAATTTAAGTTCTGTTAAGTTTGTGTTGTTATATTTAAGTGATGCTACATGTAAGTTTTGTTGATTTCAAGTTCTGTTAAGGCTAGGTTTTGTTAAGGTTAGGTTCTGTTAAATTTAAGTTCTGTTAAGTTCAATTATTTTAAGGGTTTTAAGTTTAAGTGCTGTTAGGTTTAAGTGACGGTTAGGTTAAGTACTGCTGGGTGTTTGGCATAAACTGTAGGCCCAGTCTGGGCCCAGTTTAACATGGGGATATACTCCGAACCTTGTGACCCAACACAAGGGTCTTGCACATTTCTTTTCACCCTAACCTCTTCCTATCCTCTTCTCTTCCCACTTCCTTCCCCACCCCATCCCCCATCCTCCCACTAATGCCTAAAGAAGGTACCTGGAACAGAGGCTAGACACAGTTAAAGGAATAAAGTAGGTATTTATTTAAAGGCCTTCAAAGGATACACCTTGGGCACTACAAGAGCCCAGCCATGGCTCTGCCCATGGCTCTGCAAGATGGATGACCAGTCACGAGTTTTCCCACTTTTATAAGTTTTGGTCCATTTACATATTGGGGTTAATTGTCCAATTACAGCTTCAGGTTATGAAGTCCCATCCTCCCAGATTGCTCTCCTCAATTAGCTGCTGTTTATACTTTTTGGGCCTGAAGCTGTAACGGTGTCCTTGGCTCTCAGGCTGGAAAATAATTGTTTTGTCTAACTAAACTGTGAAGAGAACTTACTAACACTTTATGTGAAGTTCAGAGCTATACACTAATGCAGTAGAGAATCTGGAAAATANACTAATGCGGTAGAGAATCTGGAAAATATGAAAGCTAAAACTTAAGGCATCCCCACCCCCGCCTCACCCACCCTCCCCTGCCCCTTGCTAGCCTTCGCCTAGGTAGTTTTAGATTGGTTTGGGATTTTTGTTTCCTTTTCCTCTCTGCTTTAACCATCTAGTAAGCAGTAGAGCAAACCTTGCCAACACACTTTGTTATGCTTTCACTTCAATAATAAATTTGCTTTAGCAAATACTTTTGCTGGTGATTCTTTAAGTGACCTTAAAACACTTGTTCACAACAACCTGTAAAGAGCTGGTACAGCGGTGGCTTTGGGCATGCTCCTCACTATGGCCTAACTTTTGCAATCCAAGATAACTACTGGAAGCTGATGTGCTCAGAGGTGGCCTAGAATAACCTGGACTCCACAGTTCTGTGTCATCACTGGTGCAGCCATGCCAAACCTCCCAATACCCACACTCATATGCATGTACACACACACACACACACACACACACACACACACACACACACACACACATACACTCGCTCTTAAGACACTTTCATCTCATTTTGTCTCAGTGGCTGTCTCTTATCCTGGAAGAGCTCTGCAGATGTCCTGTGCCAAACACAGAGTCACCTCTGACTTCAGGATGTAGCAAGTGTGAAAAATAACTTGTCGTGGCACAAAATGTGTTGTATGTGGGGCATGAAAACAGCTTCCTAGCTGGAACTGATGAAATACCCATTTTCCCCCATCCAAGAGTTTCATTTCCAGAAGAAATCTGAACAAGATGCAGTTACATTTGGGCAAGTGCAGTGAAGTCTCAGGGGTGACTGAGACAGACAAATGGATATTACATGCCAAGTCAAACCTGGGCTGTGTATATCAGCAAATTGCTGACATAGCATTATTAATGGCTTTTCACCATTTATTGCAGGTCTCTAAATGGATGACAAATTATTCTAAGACTTGTAGAATACTTTTATAATTTTAAGTAGCTTGCTCCAAAAAACATTAAAGTAGATTTCATATCTGGTATACACTGTCAGAGTAGTGCAGGTACTAGTTAATGTTCATTGTTCCTGTTCACTAACCACACAAGCAAAGGACACAGATTTTCCTGTAGGAGAAGAAAAGGCACACGGTTCTAGAAGGAAGGTCTTAATATGATATTGAGTCAAGTCAATATTAAGTTATCTAGTGGAGCCTTTTTTTCACTCTGAGCAGCAATAACTGGCTATGACATTTTGTCATGTTAGCTTTTCATTTACATAAAAGGGACCAGATGTTGGTTTATTTCTCTGAAGGAGAACATAATGGAATTGCTGAAATATTTAAAGCATTAGTGCACAAAATGCTATTTCAATCCTTAATATTGATGCATGTCTGCCACTGAAAATTCCAAGATGTTTCCCAAATGAAAAGTGGGATGTTTAGGCTTGTGAAAACAATTTTTGGAACAGCTCCATTTTTGTTTAGATTTCTGCTCCAGTGGCAGATATTGAAGGGATCCTTATGTTTAATAGTAATGCTTCTCTTATCCATTTCTTGCTGTCCATGAAATTCTCTGCATCTCAGCTGTAAATTCCACGACTGCTATAAGCTACAAGTATTTCTCAGAGTTACTAATCACTTAAAAATACCATGCTACTCTTCCCTGTGCTTTTCAAATTAAAACAGGAGTAAAGTAAGCTGGAAATAAACAAACTAGTCTCCCATTGTTAAAAAGACTGTGCCTCAAATAAGAATGTTAAATCAGTGAGAAACCTCATTTCTCAAAATGCAGTATGTGCAACTCATGCCTTTGATAGAGCCATTTATTGTTCAAACTCCCTTTCATTGAGGGAAAATCACATTATACAGCAAACTGTGTGCCATTGGAATATATTGCTGTGAGTAACAGCATGTGTACCACTATGTGTATTGTACCACCAGGGTTTTGGGTCACTCTGTACTATTCTACCCCCTCCTGATGAAAAATAAACCCTTGATAAAATATGCCAGTGGGCCAGACTGAATTGTGTTCTGCATACGACCCCCAAAGGAAAGAAGGTCATGGGGCCATTCAAGCCTCATTTCTGCACCTTTTAATAAGATTCTGAAAGGGCTGGGGAGGAGGGAAAGACCATTTGTCACTTTGGAAACAAAGGAAGAGGCAGCAGAAACAGAATCTGAATGCAAATGAGACATTTTCCCACTTGGGACAAGCTGATTTCCATATAAACTATTTTTTTCTGTATTTGTCCAAATACATTTCCTTTGTTATTTGGTATTCAGAAGCCAAATGATGATAATAAGTCAAATTTACACGTTTTCTAAGGAAATACTGAGGATGAACCTACATGGTTTAATTATGTTGCACTGCATTTTGACAGTCATATCTTTAAACAAAACTGAAACCTGTCAGACCTGATGACCTGTACTCAGTGTGTGCTTTGTCTATTAGTTTGTCATCACACAGTATAGCAAGGCAGGCATGGTGAGAAGAAAATATAAAAGTATTTATTTTAATCTGTTCTAAATTACCCATTACAATCGAATTGGTCAATTAATAAGGCAATTTATTGTTCTTTGATAAGGAACGAGCAACCAGTGCTAGGGATGGGGGAGACTCTGCTCCACCAACAGCCCATCCTTCCATTGGTTTCTGCCTTTTTTATAGGCAGCTTTTCGGGGGGTCGCATTGTGCTTGCGGTCTAAGTCCAAATAAGCAGCAGTTTCTTCATACACAAAAGTGGATCCAATAAAAGTCCATCATTTTCTAAGAGAGTTATATAGTGATAGAAATACATAATAGTAATTTACAGCAAGAGTCAGCAACTTACGATAAAAGGGTTTTAAAGATACATAATGAAATCATTGATAGGAGTAACAAGCTTGTCTTTACAAACAACTGTGAATCTGCTTGTGATAGACAAGATTAGAACTGAGAGATACAATGGGTAGGCCTCCACTGATTGATGAAAGGTATTTGCCTTTACAAAACAAACTTGGGGGGGGGCAACACACTAACCCAGACACTGAAAAATGAAAGACACAATAGGAAAAACCCAAACTTTCACAAGAATATTTCCATGGTTTGTTTTTATAATGACACGAATCACCAAATTACATATTACAAATCCCTTTTATGTTACTGAAATTAGGCACAGTACTATTTTGGGATGTAGATAATAAACATTATTCACAAAAAGAACTTAAAGAATAAGGAAACCTAAGCATGTAGATATAGTTTCAGATCCTCTCAAAAGTGCAAATTCATTAACTGTTCTGAGGAATTTTTGAGCATTGCTGGTGGAGTCTGGTCTCTCCTTGGTTGATTCCAGAGGAATCTGGGGAAAAGAAGACTAAGGGGGAATGTTATCCATGTGTATAAATACCTGATGGGAGGGAGTAAAGAAGTTGCTGTCAGACTCTGTGGTGAAGGGTAAGAGCCAACAAGCACAAAACAAAGTGCAAGTAAATCCATTTAAACAAAAGGGAAAATCTGTTTTGTTAGGAAGGTGGTTAAACACTAGAACAGTGGCAGAGGGTTTGCAGAGCCTCCATCCTTGGAGGCACTCAAGCTATGACTGGATGTGATCCTGGGTAACCTGCTTTAGCCAGCCAGCGTCTGCACAGGACTTTGGACTCAATGGCGCCAGAGGTGCCTTCCAATAACTGTGATTTTGTGTGATTCTGTGTTCAGTTCAAGCCATCCTTTCAGAACCATGTCTTGAACCCAGTCTTCTGGCAAGGAACCCGTTGCCAGTCAAGGGCATGGTTTTTCCATCATTTTCCCAGTTCCTGCTTGGTGTAGTGCTCTCCAAGTGCCAAGCAAGCCTCAGCCATGACAGAGCCATCTGAACAGCACCTTTGGTTGACTGATACTGGGACCTATATGGTGTATGCTGATTTATCCATCCCTTGTCAAAATCTGTTTTCTGTTTTTCTCAGTATTGAGTCTGGCCTTTGCCCTCCAAAACAGAGACTGGAGGGATCAGACATCATCAGTGTCCATGGCATTCAGCAGTGTGACCCAGACCTCTCCTGTCCTCAGAAATGAGAGGTGGAGCTAGCAGCAATAAGATTAGTGTTTGGCATTTGGTTTACACCTTCCCTGCTGTTAGTTCTTCTGAATCCTGTCAATACAGAGGTTGTGTAGTCCTTCACAACCCTCCCCCTCTCCCCTGGCACTTTCTTTGTTTACTGTTGACAGATTTCTCCAGTCACAAATGATGAGTTATAGAACTATATGAACAGACAGATTGTCTTCTCAGTCATGCAAATATTGACATTGTTTTCATTCCCCTTCAGCCTCTAGATCTGTGGATTCATCCTTATCCCTAGCAATTAAAACATCTTTCCTGAGGCAAACAAAAGGAAAATAATACAATAATAAAATGAGAGTGCTTGCATCTGCCTGATGTTATCTCGACACAAGATGATGACAGATACATTAAACAATAAAAGACCTTCATTGAAATACAGACTTGGAGGGAAGGAGGCAATTCAAAGGAGAAAAAACAATCCCTCTGCTCACTGTGGTTTGATAATGTGAAAAACGAGGTTCACTTCTGGTAAAATATAAAAGGTTTAATAAGAATAAAGACAATAGGAGACAAACATAAAGCAAAGGGTTAGTACGGCCGGGTGCCTTGGCATTCAGCCAAGAAGCACACCTTAACTCCTAGAAGCATTACCTTATATACGTTTTTACTAATTCCCCCCCCCTTTCATCCTGTAAATAAGCATTTTCTTATCTTCTTCTTTAAGTCTGCATCTTCCCATGTTGCTAGTCTGTGCATTCTTCTGATCAATAATTCTCTTCTCCTGTGTTCCACTGTCATTTCTTATCCGGACAGATGGATCTCCTGTTTATTTTGTACTTCTCTGAGTTAGCAAAAGCTTTTCTTCACATCCTGTTATTTCTAAGCTTTGTCAGCAACAAAAGAAACTATATTCATACGATAAAAGTTTTTTAACATTTTACATATAGTATTCACTTTAACATTAGTGAAAAGCCCATAATATAATACATACTCATAACATATAGTTAGGGTTACATGCATTAACTTATACATTACTCAAACATTTCTTTGAGTTTGGGTGTCTAAGCTTATCATCAATAAATTTTGGGTGACTTGTTTTCACACTCTCCTTGAGAAGAGTTATGTGTCTTCCTCCCCTCTTCCAGGCATTTCCTCCCATCTGCTGTTCTGGTTTGTGTTACTGTTATCACATAGATAAGTCAAGAAAAAGGTAACCTTACATATTTTAGTCACACAAAGGACCCTCACGGCTAGCAATACATACTTAACTTATGAGATTGCAAGTGAACATACAAATGCGAAAGCCAACCTTATTATATATTTATAACAATAATAATTACAGCAAGATTAATTACTCAGCCTTCACAGGAGCTGAGCAATTATACGACTTAGATCTTCCAAGTCCTATATGTTTATTTATTGCTAAATTAATTAAATACAGATGGTTTATGACTTTGTTACGTTAGTGCAGTCACATTTTAAAAAAATCCTACTAGCACACAAATGAAACACCTGGAAATTTTGGATGTGACTGTTGCTATGTTCACCACTAACCATCACTATGCAAGCTCTCCTCTGTTCTCCCTGGATGACACATTTCAGGCTAAAAGTCTGTCTTTCTTTTACTCAGTGCTAAAAACACTTGCAAAGCATCAGTGTGGTAAAGCAGCCTGAGATAACTCCAGGGCTGCAATGACTTCTGGCACTAACTGTCTGGGGATAAATTGTGACATTATGAGAAATACTGCAGGGACTACACGAGTATGGCAGCACCAAAAGAGATGAGACTTGATTGTGCTGGATGCAGAGCACCATTGCACAAGTGTTGCAGTGCACCTCATCTATACCAAGGGTTTTCACTTTGGAAGCAGTGTGAGGCTCTGCTCTGTGTGTTCCCAATAAGGTCAAAAGCCAGAGAGTTCTCTCCCTAGTTGGCTGTGTGCCAGAATGAAGACACCTCATAGGGTCTTCTGAACTGACCTGCCGCAACCTTACTGGGCAGAGTGCCAAAAATCCCACCTCAGTTTACACAAAAGAGGCTGAACAAAGAGCCTCGTGGCATTTTTGGGGTGTTCTAGTAGGAGCACGGACTCTGAGCTCCTGGCATTGGTTTTTCTCTGTAAGAGTTTGTTATTCTGGTCTTTATTAAACCTTTCTTTGTTTCAAACTCTCCCTTTGATGCCGTCCTGCTAATTTAAGCCACTGTGGATTGCTGGACAAACCCAGACATGACGAGGGTCGCTGAAAGCTCAATCGACCTGGCTCGCAGTGAACCCCATCACACAAGGAGATTCCGGTATGAATAAACCCAGGGCTGAAGCTGCCAAATTTTCCAGGTGGTATTGGCAGCTTAATCTGTAATGAGTTAGACAAGACATTGAGAAGGCATGATAGACGACAGCAGCAGGCATTGAAATCTCAGAGGTAAGCTGCAATCTGCTTGGTTTTTAGAGAAGGGTGACACCCACTGACGTTAAAAAGGAAAACAACTACTGCAAACATGAATGAGTTATGACTCATTAATATCCTCCTTTTCCCACACTGCAGAATTATCTCTGCAATTGAAATATTGCAAAACAATCTTTAAAAAGCCAAGGATGCTGACCAGTTTCTGCCTGACACTTCCTCTTGGTCAATTTTCCTTTTAATTAGGAACAGCTATACCTCCTCTGTTTCATCTCCTCCCTGCATATTCACAAAGTATCTTTTATAAAATTAATAGAAAATTGCAGTAGTCCAACATTTCAAGAGATGCTGCCTCCACCATTCCGAGAAGGGCTGTTTAATAGATTTGTCTCAGAAGCCATTGATCTGGAGGGGATTTTTGCTGAGGCAGCATCTCTGTTTCATAAAAAAGGAGCAAGCCCTTCTGGGTCTCTTAAAAGCAAGTATGCTCAGCCAGGCTTTAATTACCTCTGATAAGCTCCTTAACAAACTGCAAGGTTTCTCTATCTGAGGGACTCAGAATTTTATGGTCTTTGCTAATAACAGGTATTACTGCACGGTTAGGGAAGAGCAGTACTTTTCTATTTTCAATTTTCAGACTATTGCCATAATTACAAAAGCTCAGGCACACTGTAATAGACATGCACAGTCCTCTCAAGACAGTAGAGAAAATGAAAGCTGAAATTTGCCCTTCTGCCTTCCCCTGTTAGGATAGAAACACTTAGGGTGATAATTGCTAGAGAGTTTCCAACTGTCAGGTATTCCAGTGCATACAGACAGGTACTCATATCTGTGTGCCTGATGTCAGTGAATTTTTAAGTGCATTAGTGCCTAATATTTTTATCATTGTGCAAGTATTTTGCAAGCAGCTTTGTCCAGCATAAATTTCTCCAGAGGCTGCCACAAGATGTTATTATAAATACACTTCTAGTGACACTGACTCTATCTGCAGGAGCAGCTAAGGTGACTTGACAATAGCCATGTAAATAAAGAGCAACGATTATGAATTCTTTATCCTTCCACAGTCATGTACACAGTGAATTTGCTGTGATAATGCACAATAAAAATTGATGTTACTTCAGCTTTCTGGATCACCTGAGAAGATGTGGATCCTTCCCTTAAAAAAAAAAAAACAACCACAGATTGGTGTTCTTGAACAGACTATTTATCACTTTCAGCAAAAGCTTGAGTTCAGTGAAAGTTTTGCAGGACATTTCTCACCTTTTGGCCCCTTTTGGAATCTAAAATCTATCTATCTTTTTCATCTATTGAGGTATGAGAATTTACCATGGCCTAAAGGGAAGTTTAAGCAATGCCTGTCCTGAGCATAATTACTTGTTTTCTGCCAACAGTTGTAGACCCCTTCAGATCACTTGAAAAGAAAGAATATAATTTTTGCATAAATGAAGAGTACCTCCTTTCTGTTGTCTTAACCTCAGAACGTGTATAACACTGTCTGCACCTACCTCTAAGATGGTCTGAATGGGGAGGGAAACAATATGGAAATCAAAAGAACTGTAAATAGGCAGAACAGAACTCATGGCTGAGTTTTACCATCTGCATACCTAGTAAGAAAGAAAGTATTTATATTTATTTATACCCTTTGGGCATTATTTTACCTTTCTTGTGGGTGCATTAAGACCTTGGAATCAGAAACTACTTGAGTAAATGCAACCATCCGTTTACTAAGATGAGATGCTGTTTGATTTTGTACTCACATGCTGTCTTACATTAGGGCTTTTTGTTCAGAACTAGTGGATGTATCAAATTATTAATAATATTAAATTAAAAATATTCACTCTAAGGCCTAAATACTGGACAAAAGACAACCTGAAAATATATCTCTATAGCTGACTAGAATGAGACTCAGAAAATTTTAAATAGAATGAGTATTTTGTTTTCCTGAAGTTTTTTTTAAGGCACTATATGAAAATCATCTGTAACAAGCAATTTCAGAGGCAGCTTCTGAAGTAATCCAGCTGACATAAGTAAAAAAGGACAGATTTTATTCTATTAACACTCAACTAGTGAAGGGAAGTGCCAGCTTTAAATACATTCAGAGCACTCTTGTGATTATTTTCATCCAGGCTTTAAAAGCCAGGCTGCATAACTGGTAGGTTTCACTGGCAGGGGACAGTGGATTCCAAAGAGGAAATTCTTTTCACAGAATCACAGAATCACTGGGTTGGGAAAGACCTTTAAGATCATCAAGTCCATCCCAGCCCTAAAACCGCAACTAGACCATGGCACCGAGTGCCACATCCAGTCTTTGTTTAAACACATCCAGGGGTGGTGAATCCACCACCTCCCCAGGCTGACCGTTCCAATACTTTATCACACTTTCTGTAAAAAACTTTTTCCTAATATCCAACCTGTATTTCCCTTGGCGCAGCTTAAGATTGTGTCCTCTTGTTCTGTCAGTTGCTGCCGGGAGAAAGAGACCAACCCCCACCTGAATTCAACCACGTTTCAGGAAGTTGTGGAGAGTGATCAGGTCACCTCTGAGTCTCCTTTTCTCCAGACTAAACAACCTCAGCTTCCTCACTCATTCCTCACAGAGCTTGTGTTCCAAGCCCCTCACTAGCCTTTTTGCCCTCTTCTGGATGCACTCAGAACCAGAGTTGGTTGTTTCAGAATAAAAGATACCTTCAGAGTAAAAGATGTATTTATATTGGAGAATGTTTTCTCAAAGAGGCTACAGGCAGCAAACCCCCATGGGAATCACACTTGACTATCCACCACCTAACCTTAACCTTAACCCTAAGCAAAAGTGTGCTTTCCAAACTCAGAAACTGCAGGGCAGGAGGCAGCACCGAGAGTGACTTCAGGCTGTGATGCTTGCTAATATCACCCATCATCTGTTTCCTCAGCAGCCTTGAGCTGTGAGACATCTCTTGGTATGAGCAGCGTATCTGGGCACAGTCCTTGGCTCACCTGGCAGTCAGAGCAAAAAGAATAAAATATGTGTATATATATATATGCGTGTGCATGTGTGTCTCTCTCTCTGTGTGTGTGTGTGTGTGTGTGTGTGTGTATGTAATATTCATCTATATATCTGTGCATGTATCCTTTCTCTCGAAGGAGGATGTTTCTCAGCTATACACCAGTTTTAGAAAGACACTGAACTTTGAACCCATAAAGCAAAACAAACCCCAAAGCACAGTGTTGGAACCCTGGATACTGAGAATTTTAGGCTTTCTGTGCTCAGAGGCACTGACCCTCAAAAAAGCACAGCATTTGACCTGAGGCCGTGGAGAAGGCTTCCAACATTGAGTGATAGCACTGAAATTATGAGTGTGTAGTTTGAATAGAAGTGTGCAATATCACAGGGTGGAAAACTTAAGAGTTTAAGCTTTTAGCGAAATATAGCATATATGGGGCAAGATGGAGGGTTTTGGGCATCTCTCTGTGATTTTGACATTATGCTTCCCACATTTACATATGTTTAACCCTGAAGATTACGTACCTGACTTTTCACCATCAGCTTCTTCCTCGGTTTCCTGTTCCATGTCCAGCCAGCAGTCACAGTCCTGGTTCTCCAAGCTCCTTTTTCCTTTTCGTTTTTTCTTCCCCAGGGATTTCTTCCCAGCTTCCTTTGATCTGTTTCACCTGCTTCCCAGCTTTCCGCTGCTTCACCTATTTTCCAGCTTTCTTTGCTTAGTTATCTTTTTCTTCTGGGAGGTCCCGATTCTAACAGGTGTCTTGGGCCTCACACAGGGGGCACCAATTACTATGTGGGTGCCTTATCTTCTTTCTCTCGTTAGAGTCGGGATTAAAGACAAGAGACGCAGTTTCTCTTGTTCGGACTCAGATGTTTATTTATTCTTATCTATGTTACAGTCTCATGAGCTGTGAATTCTAGCTAGCAAAGCGAAAAAAAATGGCCTCGTCTTCTACATCCCAAGGTCTTTTAGGTGCGAAACTATCCAATTATGAAGTGACACCTAAATTATTTTTATTTTTGACCCAATAATCAAAAACCCGAAGTCCACACTGTGGACTCTCCTGTCCAATTACAAACTACTACCCAAAGTGCATGAAGAAGAAGCTGAAGAAGAACTAGCCAGCGCCCAAAAATCTTGCCCCATATATACTATATTACTCTAAAACCTTGAACCTTAAGTTTTCCACCGTGTGATATAACACACTTTTATCCAAACTACACACCCACAATCTCAGTGCTATCACTCAATGTTGGAAGCCTTCTCCACAGCCTCAGGTCAAATGCTGTGCTTTTCTGAGGGTGAGTACCTCTGACACAGAAACCCTAAAATTCTCAGCATCCAGGGTTCCAACAGCACAGCATGATATAAATTTTTTTCTCTTTTTTTACAAGTGGATGACAAGTTGTATGACCACGCTTGATACAGTGTGATGTTCAACTGGTCAATATTCTTATATCTAAAAATAAATGCAGTGCTGCTGTACTGCTCTGTGGAGGGTTAACCTTGTTAACCTGCCTGCCAAGTGCTCATCCAGCCACTCTCTGATTCCCCCTCCTTAACAGGACAGGAGGAGAAAATAAGATGAAATAGCTCAAGGAAATCACTTACTAGTTACCATCCAAAGCAAAACAAATTTTAATAAGGGACAGTTAATTTATTACCAAGCAAAATAGATTTTGATGGTGAGAAATTTAGTCTATTTATATAGTGCATTTAATCTATTAGGTTCTTCTTTTTGGTGACTGCTCTGTGTTGGAAGAATGGAATGGAATGGAATGGAATGGAATGGAATGGAATGGAATGAAAATTAATTCTTTGTATTGACAGGGAAAACCTGACCAAACATCACTAACTTTGTCATGGACTCACACTTAACACCTGGACCAAATACCTTCCCATTTAACTGTAAGTGGCTGCACTTGTGATGCCATTACTGCTCTGGTCTAATAGGAGGGAAGAAATAGGGAGAGAAAGAAGGCAAAGAAAGAAAAAATGGTCTGGAGGAAGAGACAGACACCACACATGCAGCTCACATCAAAACTCCCCTCCTTGTTTTCCAGAAGTTTTCCTGTGAAAATATCTGGAAATAGCTTTATCTGTAAAGTTTAAAAAAATTGCTTGCAGTTCAGTAGCTGCTCTCAGAAAATTAGATTTTCTGAGTCATCCCATAGGGAAAAAAAACAAACCAAACCAAAAAAAAGCACCCCAAAACAACACAAAAAACCAGCCAACCAACCAAAAAACCCCACAGACCAGAACAAAAAGCCACACCAAAAACCAAAATACAGTCTTTCACTTTAGTGATCCTCTGTAGGCCATGGCAAATGCAAAGCATACCTACCCTATTAATGACTTGCACTTAGCACGTGCAGGTTATTGTCTCCTTAGTTATGCAATAGAATGATGTCCTGGCACAGAGGCAAAGCTTTCAGCTCAGTCTCCACAACATTCCTGCACTAGGGCATTGCAGCAGGGGTTGGGGCTGGGTCTGGTTCAGCCTGCAGCAGAGATGGCCTTGGGACACCTAACAGCAACCCTGTGTCTGTGGGGGAGGGATTGAGTGGTCAGGGCCAGGCTTTTGCTGGAAACGCCTGGTGAAAGTCTCAGGCACAAAACATCAGCTGTGTGCTGAGGAGCTGGTGTGTCCTATCGTATGGATTCAGACGCTTTAATCCACATCAAATGGAAGCATTTCTAAGGATGTCCTAACACTGCCTCTCCAAAATCTGCTTATATGTTTATTAAGTTCAGCCTCATATTTTTTTGATAGAAAGGCAAGATCCTTTCTCCAAAGAGAAAATAACAGGGTGTATGTTTGTTGTGTGGTCATGTCTATGCAGGGCAGGAAGATGATGCACTAACTTGCTTTGATATTGAGAATAGATTAATGCACTTCCCCACAAAAGAATTTACAGTAGCATACAAATGGCAACACTATTCTCAAACAAAAAGCCTGGTGTCTGACAGCAACCAGTAAAACTTTCCAGAAAGCATGAAAGAACAAACTGATATATAGAGTGAGATGGCCTCCCACGTCTGCAGTACTTTGTGGTTGAAAGGTTTCTTAAGCAAAAAGACCTCTTCATAGTGAAAGAACAAAAGGAGAGTGGAATTTATTCTCCCTATACCTTTTGAACTTCTGTAAACTTTGTCCACATAGTCTTTAGCATAATTCCTCAGTCCTCTAGGAATGCTGGGTATAACAAGTAGATCAGTATTGAATTAGGACTAGGAGTTCTCTTTCTCATTTAGCTATTCCTAGAGTAATTTCATTTTTCCTTGCTTCAGTTTCATCATAACTAAAATGAATGTAAACACAATGTTCATCAAAAATGCAGATTGATGATGAAAGGTGATGTGAAAGCATGGTAAATTCTATGTATTACAAGGGGAGAACTTTACAAGAACTCAAAGTGGTGAATGGGATCAAGGAAGTGAATTTGTAAGCAGAAAAAGGAATTTATCTGAACTGTAAAGCTGTGGAAGCACCTTACAGGTGAAGATCTATCTCAATATCAAGTTTGAATTCTAGACTGCTAAAATCTGACACCATATACCTCCACGACAACAGGAAAAATCTGAAGATGAGTGAAAGAGGCAGTTTTTTTCATTGGATAAGGGATATTTGGCTAAACACCGCAATCAGAACTTAGATTTGAAAAGAAGTATGTATTTCAATAATTTTTAGCGTCCTAGGAGTTTTTAGAACCTTCGTCTTTCTGCCCCTCGAAAAAGAAATATAGTGCAAACAAAATTACTGTGATGAAGGGTCTTCTTGGTAATAGTTGTGGTTGAACCCTAGTCATCAGCTCAGCCCCACACAGCTGTTTGCTCACTCCTCTCCCAGTGGGATGGGAGAAGAAATTGGAAGGGTTAAAGTGGGAAAACTTGTGGGTTGAGATAAAGACAGTTCAATAGGCAAAGCCACACACAGTTTGAGGTGCTCTAGTATAAACCCATGAATAAGCTGCCACTGATCCAGCTTACTCACTGGTGAGGAGGTGTGAGAAACAGAAAAGATCTTGATTCTGTGCAAGTTCTGCACCTCTGTATTACAAACCCTGTGTACAGCACAAATCCAGAACAAGATCCCGTATCACCCACTTTGAAGAAAATTAGTTCTGCTCAAGTCAAACCCAGTACAAAGGTGTGTGTGCCAGCAAGGTATGCTTCATTTTTAGATCAAGATGCAAAGATTGCTCAATGATACTTGAAATATCTATAGAAATAATAAAAAAAAAAAGTTTAATAACTCTTTGACTCAATTAAGCATCTCTGTTACAAGCTTGATTACACAGGAATCAGTAAAACTCAGCTTGGGAAATTCCTTTAATCAGCCTTTGCTTTGAATAGCTGTCATTGTATTTAGTGAAATCATGGAATTAGAATGGACTCCTTCCAATACAAAGTGTTTTCTTCATTAAAATCCATTCATACATTTGTCCATCTCATAGCACATGCTTTTCATTCCAGCTGTGCAGAATAATAGTTCGGGGTATTTCTTTGCCTACTTAAGCTTACTTTTGTATATAGGTCTAGTTATGAACCTTGTTTAAAAAAACATATCAAACTTTTGTCTGCCTCAAACTGCAATGGACATTTTACAATTGGAAAGTGACTCTTCCAAGGATAGACTTGACCTTGAAGGGCTGTGCAGTTTGCTGGAAACCATTGTAGTTTCATAGGAACACCTGAGGAATGCACTGCATACTCAATCCCAGGTATATGGATCAGAGATTTTATCCTATTGGATTGTTTGCCTTCCCAAACCCAGCTTGATGTCCACTGATATCAGAGGCATCTTCATTTCACTGACATAGTTACATCACTGTGGCAGCAAAAATTACTGTCACTGGAGTGTGATGGTTTCGGTTCAAAACCAGGCAGAAACACCAATTTCGTGTAGTGGTTTAGGTTCACCGATTTAAGATTTCTTGGCCAATGCACCAAGTAGCGTTGTTTAGGTAGGTTTCAGTGCTGGTCAATCACCTATGCACTCACTAGAATGTACTTACTCACTTCATGCTGTGAGATGGGACTAGGAGGAAGGCAAAGCAGGCTCAAAACTTTAAAAGGGTATAAAGAAAGGTTTATTGACAGTAACTAAAAGAAAAGAAAAGATAAAAATAAAAACAAAGCCTTCAGAATCTTCTCCCCCCCCCACAACCTTTTCTTTCCCACTGACAATGTAAAGAAACCAAACTCAAAATTTTCAGTCAGTTTACCACCTTTAGAATAGTCTTTCATCCATTCACTTGGGGAGGGAAGTCCCTCTTGCTAATATGGAGACTTCACAAGAAAAACAGTTCCCTCATGGCTTCCAATTCTCATGAATAGCAGCCACCCGGGGAAACCTGCAATCCTGAAGTCCCTCCCATTTTTCCACAGCCTTCCCACAGCTGTGTTTAGGGGCCATGCCAACTTATGAGGTACCGGTTTAAAGATGAACTGTTCAAAAGCAAAGGATCTCTTCATCTATCTTTAAGATCATCTTCATCTCTGGGAACAGACATCTNTCTGGGGGCACAGAATCTTCATCGCTCTTTTCTTTCTCTCTCTAAGTTCAAACTTCTCATAAGATCACATGGAGACCTTTGCTTAAGGTCTTATCTCCCCATAATTCTTTCATGTGTTACAGGGAACAAAAGGTCTGATCTATTAATTACATCTTTTTTCCATAGCTTCACAAGAGGATTTCAGCTTTAAGATTAAGGCATCTCCTCATCCCTCTTGTGTGGGACTTAATTTCTTCTCTGCTGACCTTGATGTCTTCGTGCTGTTTCTTTATGTGTCCAATGTTGTCCTTTTTTCACTTGAAGGAGGCTTGAAGCACTGAAGGAGTTAAAATCTCGCCCCAGGCCTGCAGATGGTCATGTGACCCCAGCCGGCTCCCTGCTTGCAGTCAGAGTTAGGCTCTGCACCGCTGCGGGGGAGGGCCAGGATCTTAGCAGTCAGGCTTGGACACAACAGGGGCACGGCCAATGCCCCCCCTGCCCCGTAGCTGTGGTCAGGTCTCCATTGTGGTTCTCTACAGCGGTAGAATCTTGGCTGAGCTTTAGTTGTTTACTCAANACTCAGGGCTCTGTGGCCTCTGGCTGGGCCCAGGCTGGCGACCGAAAGCGGTGGGGGCAGGGCTAAGATGTTAGCAATCGCAGCTGCAGCCATGGCCCGGCCCCGTCTCTTTCTGCGGCCCCCTCCCCTTCCCGGCAACCGGTGGGGAGGAACCTGCCCCGGGGAGGGGCCTGGCCCACGGCGGGAGCCGCCCGGCCCGGCGCCCTTTTAACCTCTTTCCCGGCCGGAAATGAAAGAAACTGAGTTCTCGGGTTTTTTTCGTCTTTAACATGTGGTTTTTCCCAGAGGCTTTTCTAGCTTTTCTCAGTGGTTTAACAGAATTGTCAATTTTCAAAACTGTTACTGATTGGTTCTTTTTGTCAGACATGGAGGAAATTACTGACGTCTTTGCTTTGCATCACTTCCAAAAGTGCCTCCTGTGCAAAACCAGGACACTGGAGGATGCACACCTGGCACAGGCTCGGATTCTGTGTTCCATGCAGAGCTGCATCGTGGTTTTTTAGGCTGTTTGCTCCAGCAGAATCTCTGGCAGAAGTGCTTACCAAGGCCCAAAGAAGCAAACAATGAGATAAACCCCAGGTTCTGCTTTTCTGTTGTTGCTGTAGGTGGCCAGTATAAATTTGGTAGTGTCACAGAGAGTAGCAGAGCTCTGGATTGAAGAGCTGTTCTTTTTTCCTACTTCATGACCATATTATTGACATAGCATCACATTTCAGTGTTTGGCAATGGGAATATCGACAATGGGCACATGGTTTTTAGTCAGAGAAATGAGAGTCTGGGCATCATGGACAATAATCTGGTCATAATTTTGCTTTATTTACTTGCTGCTTCTGTATTTTCTAAAAGTTGAACAGTCAGTGCCAGCTGACTGGTCCTGAAACTGATTAAAGTCATGAAAGCTGGTATCAAATTCTACCATGAACAGAGCTGCATGATGCTTATGCTGTTAACTATACTGGTGACTGTAGCTCAAAAAAACACAGATGCTCAGTGTCATAGGAATCTCACCACCATCAGCTGAGGGCCTTGAAAAATTACTTACTTAGGACAGTGGTACCTGTGTCAAAAACTGGCAGTGTAGTCACATAGTAATGAAAGGCTTATGGAAATATTTTTTCTGAAAATGAATGATTGAAAAATTTTTTTGTGCTTTGGGGTTTTTTGTTTGTTTGGGTTGGTTTGTTTTGGGGTTGTTGTTGTTGTTGTTGTTGTTGTTTTAAATTTGGGGATAGAACAATTTTCTATTTCAAGAGGTCTGGACAAAACATCTGCGTGGCCCTGCCTCAGTTTCCCTTTATCTGCTTTCCTCATTGAATCCCATTTGGTTTCCTGTTTTATTGACTTTCCTTCCTGCTTGGTCTAATGATAGCATATTATTTATCTAAACAGACCCATGTATTTATCTGTGTCTCAGTTGGGGTATGTTGTAAAGGAAGAGGGCTGGAAAGCACCTGTCCCTTCTCCCACTAGCCTTTTATGTCAAGTTGTAAGTTCTTCTAACACCTCATGTGTCTGTCTCCCTGTTTTCCAGTGCTATTCACTCTCTTATTCAGGTTTTCCCTACTTACAAAATAATTTAAGATAAAACCAGTTGAAATTTTATATTACTAATACAAAAGCATGAGAGGTAGGGAAGGTCATTTGGCCCAAAGCACAGTGCTTAGTGTGTACAGCCCCTTCCTTTTGGGGGAGGCTGTGAGATGGGAGTGTGTGGAGTATCTCCCATGAATCGGGGTGAATGCACCTGACAGTGTGCCTGTGTCTTAGGGAGCCTCACACCAGTTAGAACTCCCCCACCCGCATTTAGTAGTCATGCCAAATTCTCTTAGAGTCTTACCCTGTTCTTCTCTGTCTTCCCTGAAGGCAGTAGGCATTTGAAGTGATCAAGGAATGCAGAAACTCTCCCAAAATGCAAGCTCCCCAAGGATATCCCAGGGTCTGATTAACTATTTTTACTTTTATTATCAAAATTGTAATTTCAAACATCTGTGATATGCTTTTTGCAGTGCTTAACAATAATTCATTTGGATACTGACAGTATTGATGGTGTTACACTGAAGAAATTAAGGTGCTGAAATAGCAAATTTACAGAGGATTCTTAATCATTTGCACTAACATCCTAGTAAATGGGTCACATGTGAAAAACAGGTCCATGTATCCTTCCTTATACCCAACCACAACAGCAACTCCTAAACTGCAGCTGTGTCAGTAATGTCAAAGGATAGAAAATCAGTGTATGAAAACTGTAGCTAAATAATTTTCTATATATTTATTACTCTTGAGATACTCAAGATTCTCATACAGTAACCTGGAGAAAATTGCCACTCTCAGGAGATGCAAAATGTTCTTTTGTATTTGCTTATGTGTCCATTTGAGGAAGAAGTAAATAATGCTCTGCAGTACTTCTTTTGAGTCAAATTACAACGTTTTGAAAAGAGATGGATGTCTGCATGCTGAGCAGTGATTGCTTGCATACCCTTTATACTTTAATGGAATCAATGAACAATGGACTTCCCAAGCATTCAGATGACAGGGGAAGTCCTTTAGTGCATGCAAGCGCTTAAAATGACCTCAACTTTAATCACAGAGTCTTTCGCAATTACACACCTCTCTTTCCAGCATTTATGTTTGAAATGTCAAGGTAGAGGTTTTTCAGTGCTAACCTTTCCAGATTTCTCTTGGTTTGCTTCCTTTTATTGGAGGCAGGGACACAAAATCCTTGAGCTCCCTTGAAAAACCAGGAGCTGTCAGATTTTCAGCATCCTCCTTGAGTTATGACAGCAGTGAAACAGCAATTGAGAAATCCCTTGACATGCAAGGTCTAGTGATTTCCATCAAAGAGATGTAGCACTCAGGCACAGCTCCAATCAATTTGTTCTTGGTTTACTCATTTTCATTTTGTTTCTGGAGGACCTTGCTGATTTTTAGGCTTTTGTTTTTAAGGCATATTTTTGTATATTTTAGATATTATTACGTTGATTAGAAAGAACAGACTAAAGTGCCAAGATACACCCATTATGGCTTGAAAAGTTAGCAAGAAAAAAACTCAGTGTTTTGGTGAACTTGTTCACACGGTTTGTTATGCTCCTCTCTCTTCTTTACAGGTGGGGTTAAAGTGGAGTAAGAGAGGTAAAAAAGGCTGAAAGCAGATAAAAAAAATGGCACCTTAGTGATGTTCAGGAGCTTTCCTAAGCAATGTGTTACTTGCTTGACCTGCCCTGCAAGCATTGCACAGAAGGGAGGGATAGGCTACAGAGAAGAGGGGGAATTTTTCTGTGGAGCCTGATAAAATTCTGGAAAAAGTTGAGCAGACACAAGGATGTAACATGCTGATGTGGCTGCAAGTCTCAGGTTCCCCAGTGATAAGAGTTACTTGTGGTTTAGACAGGAGAGAGGTTGGACAAACTGGAGGGGCTGAGCAAAGGTCACCCTGCTGGCAGGACTGGATCACGTTTGCTTTGATGAAAGACCAACTCCTTTTTGGGGGTACCTGTGTTTGGTTTCGTTCTTTTTATTTTCTTTTTTCTTCTTTTTTTTTTTTTTTTAATTGTCTTTTTCTGTGCTTTTTTGTTTTGCTTTTGCTTTTGTTTTGGGGTTTCTGTTTGGGTTTTTCATACCTCATTTTAGTTGAAAGGTCATGAAAAGCATGTCCTCTCAAAAAGTTGAACTCTCCTACACAGATATGGAAAATCCCTGGATGGACTAGAAGAGAGTGTGTGTGGGCTGATGGCAGTGCAGTTTCTATACCTGTGCAACCTGGGGTCAAAACACAGCATAACCCAACCCACCTAACCACCATTGTACCTTCTCTCTGAGCTACTTCTGAGAGGATTGAGCCTGGAATATGACATTTCTCTACCAAAGCCTTCCTGGTACTGTAACCATGGGGCTTTAGGAGAACCTGAGGGCATGGGATACAAGGCAAAGAGGTGACATTTGAGCATAGACCTCTGGTCCACATTTGCTTCTTCCCAGCTTCACCATCTCTGTCTCTTCTCCTCTGCTGATACATCCACATGTCTTCTCTCACTCCACCTTTCTTCTGAAGTAAAGGTGTACTAAATATTGGAAGCATCCTGCCACCATCCTGCTCAAAGAAAGCAGTTTGGTAGAAAACTTGTCCATGTGGAACTTCACAAACTGGCCATCATCTGGGGGAAGTGGAGAGGAAAGCGCTGACCTCTTCTCCCTGGGATTCATGACAGGACACATGGAAATGACTCAGAGCTGTGTCAGGGGAGGTTCAGACTTGACATGAGGAAGCATTTGTTTACCAAGAGGGGGGCCAAACATTGGAACAGGCTTCCTTGAGAGGTGTCCGATGCCCCAAGTCTGTCAGTGTTCCAGAGGCATTTGGACAGTGTCTTTAATGTGGCTTTAACTTTGGGTCATCTCTGAAGGGATCAGGGTTGGAATACATGATGGTTGTAGGTCCCTTTCAAGTGAAATATTCTATTCTAGTCTAGTCTAATCTCTAACCTCTAACCTCTAATCTCTAATCTCTAATCTCTTTATTCTAATTCAGCAACAGACAATTAGCATGGAGGGTGCTCAGATCATTTTTTTCCGAAGGCCTCAACCTGTAGCAGTCAAAGTCAAGTGTTAGTACTTTATCTGGCCGTAGTTTTTCCTGCTGGAGAAGGTCAGGTTGGGTATGAAGAGGTTAAGTGACAAACAAGCATGGCTTGACTATTGTGATGGTAAGCAGAAATCACCCAGACAATGACAAATTTGTTCTCACCTCCCTGTGCCTTTGCTTCTCCCTTTCACACTGCAGATTGTGGGAGCACAAGTGTTCCCTTACACAGCAGGGGTTTGGCAGAGCCTTCGAGGTGTTGGTAGAACAGATGTGGCCAAAGGGAGCCTTGAATGCCAGTACAAGCTGCAACCGACTTCTTTGTGTGACCATGACATTTCCCTGATAGGATCTCTGTAGGAATTAAGTATGCTTGATGGTGTCAATCAAACTCAAGGGAATATGATGGCTGATTATTGTGTAAAGTGTTGCAATGTCTTTGGGAATAAAAAAATTAATAATTCAGACCAGAAAAAGTCTTTCCTGCTTGCCTAAGGTGAGTAATTCAATAGAAGTGAGAAAAATATCATTTTTCCCATTATCAGCTCCACACAAAGTGGATAATGTTCTGTGCATATGCTGGGCCTTTTAATAAAAGTTCTCCCAAGTAACTGTCTCAGGCTGCTATTAAACTGCAAGAAATAGTTATGATCATCCTCATAATTATTATTACACCACCAGCATTGCCATCACAATTATCCATCAAAACATCCAATAGCTCAATTGTAGAAGATCCCAAAGGACGCGATGGAAAGAAAAATCCGATTTCCAATTATCCTGTTGGAGCTAAAATGCTCTCATTACAATCAGACCTGTTCTACAACATCTGAGAGACTGCACCCTTGTAAGAGATGCTGCCAGATAAACACTGCCACAGCTCTTGGGGGCTTTCAAATGGAAAAAGGGAGGATGGCAGGTGGAGAATGGCCAAACCAAACAGACCAAAGCCACATATTTACCCCAGAAAAGCCCAAGGACCCAGATAACAGGCCAATGGTTTGGCCAGCTGCAGGGTGCTGTAGCCTTATTGCCACCCTCATTTTCCAAGATGCAGAGTCCTCAGCCAGTGACTCCAATGTGCTTTAACCAGAGAGCAGAAATGGATCTTTCTAGGAACAGCACATTTGTCAAGATCACTGCTTTTAACTGTGGGTTTGGTGATCAATACAGCCCACCAAACAGGATGTTCTAATGTGTGCACGGCTTGTATTTCCAACCACAAGTTCCTGTCTGGGCCAGAGTGCAGTGAGGGAGGCAATACAGCGCTGTGTGCCCTGCCCAAGTACACATGTTCTGCTAAATGCCTTTTCTTGGTGGCTCCCACAGGAAGGAGACCACAGCCTCCTACCAGTCATCTCTGACTCAGTGTCCAGCTGCATACCTCAGAAGTGTCCACCTGGTGGTATATTCCTTTTGGTGTAAAATGTATGCAGTTTTCCATTGAGGCCCCTATGGAATCATTACTGACACCCTGCATAACCCAGGATTTAATGAGAGTGCAAAACTTCTTTTGCTGCACTGGGCTGCTCTGGGGCCAGGCAAAGCTGTGGGTGCAGGGTGCTCCCTGGCTGCAGAGAGCAGAGGAAGGCAGTGAGCTGCAGGTGGCCTCCATGGCATCCCCTGGCACAGAGGGCTGGTGTGTCCCCCCTCGCCGCCCCACTGACACTGGCACACACACTGGTGCATCCAGCACCAAGGAGCTGAGGACCTGAGGCTTTGGCAGAACTAGCTGTGCCTGGGCCCAGGGACAAGGATGGGGCAAAGGCAGCTGAGCTCACAGGCTCTTATTGCAGCTTGGTGACCACCAGTTCCTCCTGGAGGAGGACAAGCCACCTCTTACTCCTTCTCTGGCCCCTCAAGGCCCCTCTGTCTGGCTGCAGCACGAGCCTCCCACCCACATGCTTCACGTGCCAGTGGTGTGCCCTCTGCCCACTGTCTGAGGGGATACTCTGAGGTCAAGAGAGTTTTGCTTTTTACTTCTTTCTCATCTAGTTTTGTAGACAATTCTTGTCTAAGTCTCTAGTTTCTTAGCTACCTGCAGTACTTTCCCTACCCTCTATGACAAACATATTCCTGGAATACTCTTTCAATCTTGTTTCTTCTGTGAACCAAGGCCATTTCATTTTCCCATGTATTTTGACACAACTAGTGTGCAGCTAGAAGCAAGGCGGAGGCTTCAGTAGGGCTCCAAACCAAGAGGGGGAATGAGTTCATTAGCTGTACTTCTGGCTGGGGATTCTTGTCCATGATGCTCATTTGCAAACCTCCTACAAGTGCTGAAGCCCTGCATTGTATGTGCATTTGGCCATAAGTGCACCTGGAGGAGCATCATGAAACAGTAAGCGCTTTTGATCATCTCAGTTTTGTTTGGCTCTTGATTTTAGAGGCTAGAAGGCAACAACTCAGCCCATGTCCTGCATCACTCAATACCAACAGCACCTGCAGAGGACAGCACAGGGCAGGCAGGCCTGCACCTTGCTACCAGGCAGCCTCTCTCTAAGGCCTTCCCAGCTCAGGGGAAAAGCCACAGCACTTTTGGCCATGATCTGTACACTGCTGCTCCTTTGCATGCCCCTAAGCCCAAGTCAAGGCTGTCCAAAGCTTCCCAGTGTGCATTAAGATGTCCCATCTCTTCAGAGTGTGACAGGACACCTCCATCACATGGGCTTGTGCTCTGCACTCGATTGCTAGAGAGCCCGTAGCTGACCTTCCTAGGCATCACACTGGCTGCGTTCCCAGCGCTTATCTTGGCAGCAGGAGATTGCCTCCAGCTCTGGAGGCCAAGGTGAAAAATCAAGGATGGCTCTTGATGGGCAGGTGATTTGCCCATGCTCAAACCTGAAAAACAGGATGTGAGATAGGCCTAGAAACACAGAGCTGTTTGGCTTGGAGTATCCTGAAAGAAGGGAGACATCCTCTTGGATTAGGGCTTTCTTTCCTTTGCTCACTTTCCCAATGGCAATTGGAGATTTCCTTAGCAGGCCTTTGCAGCATCTCCCCAAACATGTGGCTCCACCGCCTGCCAAAACCCTTTTACGAGTTCTTGCCTCATTTTTACGCAACCAGGGGATCGGCTGGGCACGCCTGCCTCTTTTCCCCCTGTTCCCATCAGCACTCCTTGCCAAAACCTTCCTGGATCCTAAGGCGCGCATCTGCTTATTGCTCCCAATGACACCAACCAACACCTGTTTCAGTTCCAAAGTTTCACTGATTGTACCTTGCTACAGTAGCACCACCCAGAGAGAAGTGCACCAAAGACAACTTGAGTTGAAAAAGGAAATGTATTACAGCTTGTTACCCACGCTTCTTACATACAATTAACAACTCTGTTACAAGCTTCCTGCACATAGTTACGTCTCTGCTGACTCCATGGCAAGTGACAAAGATCACTACCAGTTCACACCATCTCATCACTGTTACAAAGTGGTGCCTGTACAAATCTGTGTATGGAGGGAGAGTGACAAATATCCCTGGCCCTCTCTAAACACCCACAAAGCTAGAAGGAAACTCTACAATGTGACACAGGTTTACACATAAATTCATACAGAGATAAAACTGGACAACACGATGCAGGTTTACATAGGAATTGAGAAATAGATTAAGATAACAATCTGTGTTGTGTAAATACACTGACTTCTGTATAAAAATGGCTCTACACAACACAAATCTTTGCAGAGCTATACAATGACCAAAATACCCAGCTACACCTCCGTCGCCTGGTAACTAAAGACACAGAACTGTATATAGCTCTACCTCTCCATACATACTGAGGCAGAACTGGAGACAGACAACGTAACTACATACAGGCACAATGCTAACCCAGTACATACAGGGGTAGGACAAGATACAGAGGGAACGCAGCTGGCCCATCTCCTCTTGCTCCGCCTCGGTCCCTTGGCCCCATGCAGAGTGGCCCTTCTGAAAACATTGAGCAGTCAGAGATCTGAGAAGCCAAGGGAGCACTGAGTCACTTGTGGGATGCCCTGAGCCTCGCCATAGCCTCAGCACACCCACAGCCTCCCCAGTCCCTTCCAAGCCTCCTAGCCCATCAGTTCCCCTCAAGTGCTGCCATCCCCCTGAGCATCCCCAGTGCCCTGAGCCCCGCCAGCCCTCTCAGCCCAGGCCTCTTCCCTGCCCCCTCAGCCTGCGCCGCCATCGCCCTCAGCTCCCCCAGCGCTCCGCCGCTTGCCCTCAGCCCCCACCGCCTCACCGTCCCCTCAGAGCCGCAGGCACCAGCAGCACCTCCTCAGCAGCAGCAGGGTGCCTTCAGAGGCGCTGTCCCCTGTGGCAGCCCCGGTGCCTTCAGCCTTACCGGCCCTTCAGCGGCTACCCGGTGCCTTGAGCAGTGTGGTTCCTCAGGGGGAGAGTGCCTGGTGCCACCGGCACTTCCCACCGCTCCCGTCAGGTGCGGGCAGCCGGGACCTGGGGCTGAAAGTGCTGCTCGGCTCACCCTGGTGGCCAGCCTGCACCTCAGCACGGCCAAAGGGGACAGGGGTGGCACGGCGCAAAAGGCAAGAGGTCTAATCACCGAGATTTCCTGAGCAGGTTAATATGAATTAACCTTAAATAGCCACAAGATTTTCGTTACTTTTAAGGCTCCATTTTAAGTCCAGCTGCACTGTACCTACATATATATCTAGATGAGTAGGAGGCAGAAACATTCTTCTTCAGGTGTATTAACCTGGTTCTGTGTACTGTCTTTCAGTAACCAGAGCATCTTCTTCCAAACTGATGCAGCTCTGCCTTTTCTGCACCTTCCTCCTGTTTCATTTGTATGAGTTTCTGATGTGTTTCAGCCACCTGTCAACAGGGACAAATTAACCACCTGTCACTCTTTAAAGAACTGGAGGTCTGACGCAAGTTTTCCAACTACTGTCAACATTACCATATTAGGCTGGACAATGGATTAATGTTTAAAGTAACAAGCCATATTTAACTGCTTCCAGCTGAGCAATAGCAAGTCCCAGGGCATTGTGTGGGACCTGTCCACCTTCCAAGCTACAGTAACCATAAGTGAGGTGACCTCAAGAGTACAAATTCTGACTCTGGCTCTTGCATGAAATCAACAGTAAAAGTACACCCAGACAGCCCTTGGATAAACCCTTAAGGAAAAAAAGAAAGCATCATTGGATCTCTAGCACTATGAATACAAAGAGAAGAGCAGCAGCAGCCCATGTTGAAATTTCAGTGTGGAAAGAATCAATAGAACTGAAAAAGAGACTACAGGACCCTCGTTAACTGCATTTAGCAGGTCCACCTTGTGGTAAACTGATTATTTCTGCAAGGCCATGCTGACTGGGACTTGGGGAGTGCTGGGTGGGTCAAAGCTAGGGGTGACCTGGGACAACTTTGCCTGTCCTCATCATCTGCATGGAAGGCAGCACACAAAGCACAGGAATCGAGTTCAGGTTGTGTAGGAATCCCACCTTCCCCTCTTGTGATAAAAAATAGGTAGTTCTGATCAAAAGGAAGTTTCTTCTTAGGAGAGAGACAATAAAGTACTTAGACTACCTCTAAATATTTATTTTCTTGATGATATTGTTCCACAAGCTTCTTACATACATAATTTCTGCTTGTCACCACTAGAAAAGAGGAAGAAAATACCATGCAAACATGCTAAGCTTTTCAGAAAATACAAAAACGGCTTTCAAATTCTAACCAATATTAGTAGGTTCAACTGCCAAATAAAAACTACTGATTACCCTACAAGTTTTGCTCATTGCTGCTGTAACTGACTATAAACAAAACAATTACTTTAAGGGATTTTAATTTTTTTCTGAAATAATTTAAAATTAAGGAAACAAATTGAACACTCCAGTCAGTTACAGTGACAATTGAGAGTCAGACTTGTCTAGAAATTTTGCACCTCTATGAATAGGATGACATATATTTTATGATAGGCAGAGAAAAACAAGCCTACTAATTAATGCAGACAAAGAACTAGCAGAGCTAAATTCTTAAAAGCACTGAGTTTAGTCAGAGGACTGAGGATAACACAGAATTCTCTTAACTACTAATTTCAAGTACAATTATTCCAGTATTTATCCTATCAAAATGGACAGGATCAAGAAACTTTATACAGCTACAGCATCCTGACACACCAATGTGACAAGGCTTTTTTAAAAATAATGCCTAATCTGTGTATCAGCAATGGCATCCATTGAATTAGAAATCCTAAGAGAGAATTTTGGTATTCAATGTCCTTTGCCTTACATAGAGTTCCAAGAGCTTTTGATCTGCTAAGTCTCCTTTGACATCTGTTTGGTTGGATGGTTAGACTTCTCATAGGAATTTGATTGTCACCTTACTATTAAAAAAAAAAAAAGAGTAAGATTTAATGTTAAAGGTTACATGTCATGAGAATGAATTCAGTCTACAGAACTTATTCCATAACCTTCTATGAAGTCAAGTCTTAATGTAGTAATCACTGTGCAGAATCTACCTTGATAGTTCTGCACAGCCTTCTGAGTCCTCTTATTTTAAGTGAAAAGCTTTTCTAGCTTCCTAAGCTAATTACCAACAACTATGTAAAATCTGTATATATTACATAATCCTGCCTGCACAACTGACAATATACAAAGCCCATTAAGTCATGCCATGAAAGACCTAGATCCAAGCATCATACTGTTTTGTATAGTAACAAAAAGGCAGAATCTAAATGCAAAACTGAGCAATTTCAGTATCAGGCACCTTTAAATCAGGCACCAACAATTACACTTTAAAAATATATTTGTATTGAAAATACTAAGAACTTTAGAAAAATAGAGATTGTTGCTATCAGAGACTGACTTAATATGCAACCTTATGTGTCACAAATCTCAAAAATACACCCCAAGTACGTGGTAGCTATATACTGCAACAGGCTGCCATGCACCAGCACATGGCTATTTTAAATGTATTGCTTCTAAATACATTTAACATTTTAAATACATTTAAATACATTAGCAGCAAAATTCAGTAACAATCCACTTCATGCTGAAAGCTGGAAAAATAAGATAAAACAAGATAAACAAGATGAACTGGATAAACTAGTTAAAGCAGAGAAGCATTGTCAAGTGTTTCTTCAGCAGAGAAATTTCCAAACAAGCAGAGAAATTTCCAAACATAAATGAATTGCCTGTATTTGTTTCAATTCATGTTTTCCCTTTTATGCTTCACTGCTATCTAGCCTAAAACATAAATACAAACTTAAATACACTGAAACTAAAGTTCACTGTGGTTTTACAATGGGCACAAAAATAATAAAAATGCTCAGCTTCTCCAAAGCTACCACAGAACTAAGGGCCTCAAGAAAACATGATCCAAGCCTCAACTCTGCTTTGTTCCTGTATTCAACTCCATATTTACACTTTCCAGGGAGAGACAAAGTGGACCTAGACCATAACTGACAGTAACTGGTTTGGCTCAAGTTCAGTAGCCTTCTTATATTCTCCTTTGGCCTGATCAGGTTGCTCTAAACCAGCAGCTGTCAGGCCAGTGAATAACTAAGAACTGTAGATATTTTTGTCTTGCTTCAAGACTGACTAAAAATACACATTTTTAAGGGAAAAAATGAGTGAAATGCACCTTACAGATTTATGGCCTGAGTTTTGTCATTACAGTTTAGTGCAGTATTTAATCAGGTAATAGTAGAGGTTGAGTAATTTTTTGAAAAAAATAGTAAATTCAGCTTTTCCTGCCAGAAAATGTAACATATCTGACCTGTTCTGTCAGTAACCATAGCTGGAGCTCAGCAAAGCTCCTCTGTGATGTCTAGAACAAAAAGGAAATTTTAACACTAGCATTCTACACTTCATATTCTTATCACCACATATATGCAAATGCAAAAGGAAAGGGAATAAAAGTTCACCTGTGCTCAACTAATATGAATGATCAACAAAGTTATGAAAATGAAACCTGAAAATCTATTTCAACCATTATGTCAATAAGGTACTCCACACTCTACATTACTTTGCAGCTGTAGGGGTAGGAGCAGCAAACAAAATGTGCAAAAAATATTACTCTCTAAGTAATAAAATAATTACCTTGCAGTGCTTTGAGGCTTCCTTATACTCTTCATTTCGTATGGCATCTCCAGTTATCTCTTTAATGTTGTTCCCACCTCCTTATTTGACATTATGGATGCTAGGCAAAAATTACGTATAATCAGTTCTTATAAAAAGATATACTGAACTCAAAATATTTTTTATATTCTACTATAACTGCATAGAGAGTATTTTAAACACGGTGCAAAATCCCAAAATACAGACACACCAAGAACTGCTGGAAAAAATTAATATGGTTTAGAAATGCTTAAGTTTAGTTCCAATACAGGATTCAATCAATATTCCAAGCAGCTAAATTATACAAAATAGTCACTCCAGAATTAAAGCTTTGTTAGGGTTTAAGATAAACTTAAACAGGGGGAGGTGTGTTATAGGACAGGCGCATCAGTTCGTAGGACACCCTGCATGTAGCCTCTTTTTAAAGAGGAATTGCTAAGCAGTGAACTGTTTTCAAAAGGCATTTTGCACTGAACATGTGCTTGAGTGATTCCTGGGGACCAGGGTTTCTTCTGCCAGCCTTTCCCATGGCCAGCCTGTCGCTGGCACTGTGGCGCCCATAGTGCTCCTCTCCCTTCACACACACTTAAAGCAAACCCCGCTTCCAAATACAGCCTGGGAGCCAAAAAGTGTAAGCATTTAAGGACACACCAAAGAGGCATTCACACTTTTGAACTCTTGTTATAATAACCATACACTGTTTTGGTGTATATCAAAGTATTTTGCCTCAAATGAGCCTTAGAAACACCACAGTTGAAATTGTCTAAATGAGATGAGGCTGAGAAACTGCAGTGGTGGTGTAAGCACAGAAAGAGACAGGAAAAGCGACCAGCTGAAGAAGAAAAAACATCTTTCAGCAGCTGAAACACAAAAGATAAAGAGTATCATATGGGCCCAGTGATAAATCTGTAAGATAAATTAGTAGATAATTAGTAATGAAAGGAAAAATGAATTAGTAATGAAAGGAAAAGGAAAGCGAATTTCAAATATTCCCTCGGAGCACGAAAAGTACTGGGAAAAGTCTCTCCAGCTTACATTGATTGGCAGTGGCTGGAGAGAAATTTGTGTCCCAGAAAGGCACAGATGCCTCGGCCATCACAAGTGCACCCCCCCACAGCCCCCGTCCAGCCTGAGTGCACTGTCACCCAGGGTGACAAGGGACACCGCATCAGCACCTGCCCGCGCACGGCGGGAGATGTAGTTCCTGCAGCCCCGGGACACGCTGCTCTTTATGGGCCGCCTGTGGCTCCTGATAAGCGCCCAGGGAGCGGCTGCAGCCTGACGGTGAGGGCGGAATCGGGGCGGGGACTGCCAAGATTTTGGCAGCAAGGATGTGGCAGCGAGGGCTTCCCCGGGGGTTTGGTACGCTTGAGTTACAAGCCGACCTCGGCTTTGTTCCCGCGAATGTGCTCCACGCTTGCATCAGGCACGTGGCAGTGGTCAAGCACCGCTGCACGGATGGGTCACGCGGTCAGGTGTGGTACCGCAGCGGGGCACGGCAGCCTCTCCTGGAACAGAGCCTCTGTGTGGGATGAACCCTCTTCCGTCGGCTTGGAAAGCAGAAGGGAAAGCAAGGTCGATAAGCGCTGCTTTTCTTGCCATGGTGTGTCCCAAGAACGTTAGAGATGGGATGGATAGTTCCTGTAATCACAGATGAAAATTTTGAGTTAAGATGTTGGGCCTCACACATTGATTGACTCAGGCTTCTATTAATTATAAAAAATGCTACAATTCTATATAAGCCCAGCTAAAAGGATACAGGAACCAGTAGCTATGCTTTTGTGAATTTCTAGTAGCTTTATTACAGTGAATTTATTATTCATAAATTTGTATCAATAAACTCAATATCTATCAAGATAGGACAGAAGATTTTTCTCTCTAAGTATTCTCCCAAATACTTAGTATATCCCCTTGTAAACAGCTAAAAACAGAAATTTTTTTACATTTTCTCACCACCTCCTCTCTATTCACCCAGCATACTGGACCTCCTTTACTCACAGGAAAGGGGAAGCATTGGTTTCTCTGCCTCACCTGAGCCCTCCTTACTGAGGAATCCAACATAAGCTTCATGCTATTATGTCAAAAGCAGATTAACCATTTTGATTACAACACTAGTAGAGAACTGTAAGTGTTGGGTACTGCTGAAACTACCAGTTTTTCTAGAAAAACAAAATGCTTCCACTCCTGCAGGCTGTTCAAAGGTCTGGGCTTTCATTTGAAAGTGTGCTTGCTTCAGTGGTGGGTTGTGCTCCCTTGTGGGAAATGCATGCACAGTGAGCTCCCAAGGCCTCCAGCATGCAAGCTCAGAGATAGAAATGGATACAGTGGATACAGTGTTTGACCTAACACCTTGGAGAAGGCTTGAAAGTTTAGAATAGAATAGTGAAACAGACACAAAATAAGAATAGAAATTTGTAGTTTAAGCAAAAATATATTTTAAGCAAATAGAAATGTGCCTTATATAAGTAAATAAATATGTTAAGTAAAATAGTAGAAAATCTTAAAGTTTAACAATAGAACTTGTTATAGAGTTGGTAAAAGCTAGAAAATATAACAACAAGTTTTTGTAGAGTTACATGATTAGATAGAAAAAGACACATTGCAGTAGAATCGTATAAAACGTAGCAATTGGTTATGGAGATGCTAGCATGATTTGTGGAAGTAGCTGATTGGATAAGAAATTTATAAAAGACATTGTAACTAACATTATAAAGACTTATGATGCAAGGCTTCTGATGTATGGCTTCTGATGTGATAACTTTGGATGTAACAACCTTTCTGCCTCACCCTTTCATGAGACTGATTTTGCAATAAACCATCTTTTAATTGCCTCATCAGTGGACCCTGTCTTTTCTGAACACTTCCTCCGGAAGATTCTCACCTGTTTAGACAAGTGTGACAGAGGTTTCCTTCTCAGTGAAGAAGACTCGGCTGTGTCTGGCCTCCAAGGCAGTGACCTGTGGCTTGAACAGCCCACTTCCTGCTGCTGTGTTACATCAGGCTCTGTGCTTCTCACAGCGCTTGCTGGTGGGATGTGCTGGTTGGCAATTCCGTTCTAAATTGCTTCTTGAGGTTAACCAAGTGATTACAGGCTCTGCTTGCAATGCAGCTTGAGATCCTGAATTACATGTCCTTGATAAAGTTGCTCAGAATTAGGATACTGCCTCAGGTCCCTCAAGACCAACATAGTTCTTGTAGAGTGAGTCTCCAGAAATAGCTGCAGATTCTTCCTATTCTCAGCCTGTTCAAGCAGCTTCTTTCACTGAATAGACACGTTGCCTGTGCAGTAACTAAAGTGGTCTACAGTTGTTCAAACAAACAATATCTGTGTTGGAGAAACTTGTATGTGGCTGACAGGATGACATGTCAGTTGTGTACTTTCTTACAAGAAGTTTCAGGTCCAAGTCCCTTTTTCAGATTACACCTGCAGAATGCAGTTTGTCCTACTGAGTGCTTGTTCCAGTTGCCAGTTATAGTAGTGTACCAAATCAGGCAATTGGTCTTTAGACAAACTCGGCTACAAGCTGATTCCAGCTGCTGGGATGTCATGGTTAGCTCTACTGGTGCCAAATGAAATTATTCCTCTACAATGCGGTATTATCCAAGAATATTTGCTGCCAAAAAACAAATGGAGGAATTTTTTCTTCTGAGTGCATTCCCTGGTATGAGCTCTTAAGGGTAAAGAAAATTACATTAACTATGAATTGATGAGTGATGGAAGGGTGGCTAGTGAGGTAATGAAGTACTTGTGCTGTAAGGTTGAAATATTTGAAACAGTGTCATTGTAACTGTAATACTAAAACGTTTCAGTAATTTACAAGAACTATTTCCTACTGTGGTGCACAATTTTACTGTGCTTAACTGTTTTCTGGGTTCTCTATGAGACCTTACAAAGTCTAATTCTGTGCAGTGTCCTTTGTACGTTGTCATTTGGATGGTTAGTGCCTATCCCTGGGGAATTGTGTGTAATAGAAGCAATAGCAACGCAGACTGTAAATTTTTCAGGTTTGGTCTCCTTGACAGGGCAGGGGAGGGGTAGGAAGGAGGCGGGGGGGGTGGNAGAAAAGAAAAGAAAAGAAAAGAAAAGAAAAGAAAAGAAAAGAAAAGAAAAGAAAAGAAAAGAAAAGAAAAGAAAAGAAAAGAAAAGAAAAGAAAAGAAAAGAAAAGAAAAGAAAAGAAAAGAAAAGAAAAGAAAAGAAAAGAAAAGAAAAGAAAAGAAAAGAAAAGAAAAGAAAAGAAAAGAAAAGAAAAGAAAAGAAAAGAAAAGAAAAGAAAAGAAAAGAAAAGAAAAGAAAAGAAAAGAAAAGAAAAGAAAAGAAAAGAAAAGAAAAGAAAAGAAAAGAAAAGAAAAGAAAAGAAAAGAAAAGAAAAGAAAAGAAAAGAAAAGAAAAGAAAAGAAAAAGAAGAAAAAAGGAAAAAGAAAAGATTACTTCATTTGGAAGAGACCTGCAACAACCATCTATTCTAACTCCCTGATCCCTTCAGGAATGACCAAAGTTAAAGCCACATTAAAGACACTGTCCAAATGCCTCTGGAACACTGACAGACTTGGGGCATCGGACACCTCTCAAGGAAGCCTGTTCCAATGTTTGGCCCCCCTCTTGGTAAACAAATGCTTCCTCATGTCAAGTCTGAACCTCCCCTGACACAGCTCTGAGTCATTTCCATGTGTCCTGTCATGAATCCCAGGGAGAAGAGGTCAGCGCTTTCCTCTCCACTTCCCCCAGATGATGGCCAGTTTGTGAAGTTCCACATGGACAAGTTTTCTACCAAACTGCTTTCTTTGAGCAGGATGGTGGCAGGATGCTTCCAATATTTAGTACACCTTTACTTCAGGAGAAAGGTGGAGTGAGAGAAGACATGTGGATGTATCAGCAGAGGAGAAGAGACAGAGATGATGAAGCTGGGAAGAAGCAAATGTGGACCAGAGGTCTATGCTCAAATGTCACCTCTTTGCCTTGTATCCCATGCCCTCATGTTCTCCTAAAGCCCCATGGTTGCAGTACCAGGAGGCTTTTTGCTGATATTAAACAGAAGGAAATTGTTGCTATACTTAGCTGTATTTTTTTTTTCAGTACTGATCTGAAGTTCATGGTTTAGAACAGTCTGCATGGTTCTTGTAAGAAGTGATGCATTATGTAATCAATTTGTCTGAGGTGTATTGTGAATATATGAACTACAAATGTGAAGTAGTAAGACACAACAAATATCTCTTTTCTGTTAACCTCCCCTGTGCCGCTGTAGCTTTTCAATGTTTTTAGAGTACAGAAAACTCTTGTTACATGGAAAACTAACAAATAATACCTGCTAAGAAGTAAATTCCAAAGAAGTAGATGGTTTTTTTCTGTCTCAGGTTGTGTCTCCAGGTGCCACAATCTACAATAAAAATGTAAATGGCTTACAACAACTTTCACTGCATAAAGGCATCAGCATTCTCTGCTGCTGAAGAACAGAATATTAGGTTTGAAAATAAAATATGTTTACTTAAAACAAGAAAACCTTATGGAATTTATGCAACTTGTGGCCTTTTCTATTACAGGACTATAGAATCTGTGTTCAATAAAACCAGAAATACTTGGAAACAAGGATATACAAGTGAAGGCTGAGAAATGTGAATGTCATTGTAATAGGATTGTGGTTCTTTTCTTCTAGGAATGGTGAGAAGTTTTGGGGGATAAAGAGAGCATGGGGGAAAATATTTGCAAAAATCAAAATCTAGTTTGGACATGAAGGAAGACTTTCTAGGTGCTAATTGCTAGGTTAGATGTGTCTTGGAAAGCAGGCGTTCCTTTTTTTCAAGTCACAGACAGAGTTATAATATCTCTGTTAAATTTTTGTCATCCTTAATCCGGTTAAAATACATAAACTCCATAGTTCTTTCCACCACTACTTACACATTCCCAGTATGTGAACCACCATTTACTGATAAATGCCACCATTTACTGACCATTTGCTGATTTCTTCTGGAGTGCAACTGTGTTTTGAAAATGACAAAGATCAATCTGTCTTTTGAGTGCATTGATAAAGAACTTGAATTAAATTATAAGTCTGCTGGGGAGGTGATACAGGATAGAGTACCAACACAATATACTTGCGAAACCTTGTGTTGTTGAGCAAATGGTCCTCTGCGTTTTGCACAAGCTGGCACTTTTTCAGGGCATGTGGCTTCTTTCATAGCCCTGAATTACCACAGAACAGGATCATCTTACACTTCTTTATAACTAGATGGATTGACACATGTAAAAACAAAGAGAAGAGTACTATAAAATTGGTCTAATGTACTGAATTCTTTCTATCAAGGTGTCAAGATCTGTCATGCACAGTCCTGAAGACCTTTGTAGACCAAGTTAATTTCCATATTGTTCTGCAGTCTCACATAATGCCCAAGCTTTATGGTTTATAGTTATGCTACAGTTAATGAGATGCTATGCCAGTGTTTCTGCACTTTGTGTAGAGTAAAATTCTAGGAGATTATTCTGCAGTACCTCTCTTAAAAAAAGACATGACCTGATAAAGCACATATTCTGGCTCCTAGGCTTTGTTTCCAGCTGATTTTTGCAGGCATCTTTTAAAATAGCTTGATATCTGTGGAAGCAGAGGGAGAACATGAAGGATGTAGCAGTGCTGTCTAACAGATTAGCAGCTGGTGTTTCTTGGACCACAGACTGAAAACTATAAATTTATGGTAAGATGTTTTAAATTACATCTGCTTTTTTAGTTTGTTTGTTTGTTTGTTTGTTTTAATATGTTAAATTTAGTTACTACAGTATTGTAATTTCTTCTTACCTAGATGTAACTTATGAAGGTATTAAAATGCCTAAGTGGTTGCAGAGGTGCACCCAGTAGATTACTACTCATTGTACCCCAAAAATTGCACGGGAGAGTTCTCAGACCAAGAAGTGAAAAAACTGAAAGCATTTTATTATGCTGTATGTACAGGGACAGATACCATGCTTGGTAGGTAGTGTTCTGATTTTTTAAAGAGAATACTGATAGGCTGGTCTTTGGTGGGGGGAGAAAGAAACAAAGGCCTGGGAATAAGTTGTATGGATGTGGCTTATCCAGTCTATAAGACAAATAACTGGATAGCTTTTGAATCTTTTGCAGGATCAAGTCAGAGCACTCTGAAAAGTAATCACAAGTAGCAATCAGAGGCACAGTAACTGCAGTAAAACATGGCATGTTTTACATGACTCATGTACAAGAGGAACTAAGGAACTAACTAAAGAACTACCAAGAGGACCAAGTGTTGACTGAAATTATGGAAATAGTTCTGAATGGGACAGGCTGGCAAAGCAGAGCTGGAGGGAGAGAAAAATTTTAGGGCATGGGTGACATGCTGTTGTGCGTAGACTAAACAATAAGGTTACTCTTGAAGTCTTCCTTAGCAGCATATCATTGACAGTTTAGAAGAAAGAATCAATTGGGCATTCAGAATACTTCCTAGTTTGCAGTAAGTAAGTTCATACATATAAATAATAATGCAAATCAGTCTTAATTTATAGTACTTTTATTTCTTGATTTCCTAACAGGAACTAAGGGCTTCTACAGGGACGTAGGCACAGGAAGGAGAAACTTTCACTAATTATATATAAGGTGGATACTGCCAGAAGTCCTTCATCCTGAATGTAGTGTCAGGCCTTCTGATGTTCTGTTTTGCTGCTGTTGAAATCAAAGTTAATAGTTATGCTAAAAATGACATCACCACTAAAAGTGATGACACCAGCTTTACCTATGATGCATCCTTGCCTTTTGAAATTTTTTATGGTTGTTGTTCAGTGCCCTCCACACTTCACTGAAAGCAAGACCTGTGCATGTCCTTGGTGACTGTACATTAATCTGGGCTGAAGGCTGTGGGCTCTGCCTTCTGTGGCACAGAGGGGAATTTCCAACCCTCTAGGATTGGAAACTAGGATTACCTGAGGTTTGCATGCTCCCTCAGTGGTACAGAAGTTGGAAGGAATATTTTGAATGTATCTTTTTCTTGTGGCACGTGATATTTTTTCGGCTCAGTGAGATATTTGGCTTCTTACAAAAACAATTCCCTTATTACTGTTACTGTCATCAACACAACGACAGAGAATGATTAGATACAGAATTATTTATTGTTAAAAAAAGGAGGTTTAAGATACAAACAATCTTTGCTACATAATGAGTTTTAAAACTCTTGTTTTTTTACTTTGTGCCTTTTCCCCAAATAATATAATTGATCTACACGAATTCAATGTAGTGCTGTTTGGTATTTTTTGGGGAAATAATTGAATGCAGGAGTGTGCACTGTTTTCTTGTTAAGCATGAGAAAATGCACCCTGGGAGAGTGACCGGTGCTCCTGAGGATAGGCTACAATCCAAAGTAGTCTTGATTAGCTGGAAAAAAATATCTGAAATCAATAAAGTAAAATAATCATGGACAGTTTGAAGTCAAAATAAAAAGGAAAGGGAAAAACACTAAAATTATGAAAAAAAACTGTCTAGGCTGCATTTTTGCAGTTCAAAAGAAGTTTGGAAGAAGCCTGGAAATTTTAGAGAAATTGAAACAGCATTAGCCAACCGCATGATATGGTGAAAAAGAAAATGAGTGAGGTGTGAGTGCGATTTAAAGGAGTACTGTTTGTAAGACAAAAGAGGGCAACTGTTTTATTAACTGCAGTGAGTGCTCAGGGTATTGACTCTACTTTGTGACTTTATCTTTTAAGAAGGATCATAAAGAGATGAGAGCATTTCGAGGAAAATAATATAAGGGACCTGTGAATTGTATTAGGTATCAGCTGTCAGAGGAATCCTGACGAGTCCTCTGCAGTGACTAAGACTTCACAGCCTGGAAAATGCTGCCAAGAGCAGAAAAAGGAAATTATTTTGTTTTTCAGGCGGGCCTCTTCTGATGAGCAATTTGGAGAAAAAAAAGTGAAGAACTCCAAGTGTTTAAACATGAAAACAGCCTACCAAACTATCTAATCTTTGCCACTGGAATTGATTAAGTTCAAAGCATTTGTCAGGAATGGCCTAAGTAGATGTGATCCTGCAGGAGATTGGGGGCCTGGCACAGGTGCCTTGGGAATGTGCTTTACACTCCCTTTCTGTCTACAGGGGGGGTGGTTTAGCCCTCAATATTATTACTTAAAAAGCAGCAACCGAGCTTTCGATGTCGCCTGCTTTGGTTTGTCAATCGTTTTCATACACACGAGCTGTCGTGAACATACTGAGGGTTTTGATAACACATATTGTTATAAATAATTTTTGTTATAAATTACTCATCACAATCGAATTGGTCAATTAATAAGGCAATTTATTGTTCGTTGATAAGGAACGAGCAAACAGCGCTGGGGACAGGGAAGACTTTGCTCCACCTCGGTCCATCCTTCTCTTGGTTTCTGCCTTTTTTATAGGCAGCTTTTCAGGGGGTCGCATTGTGCTTGGGGTCTAAGTCCAAATAAGCAGCAGTTTCTTCATACACAAAAGTGGATCTAATGAAAGTTAATAATTTTCAAAGATAGTTACATAGTAATAGAAATACATAATAGTAACTTGCAGTAAGAGTCAGTAACTTAGGGTGAAAGGGTTTTAAAGATACATAATGAAATCATTGATAGGAGTAACAAGCTTGTCTTTACAAACAACTGTGAATCTGCTTGTGATAGACAAGATTAGCACTGAGAGATACAATGGGTAGGCCTCTATTGATTGATGAAAGGTATTTGCCTTTACAAAACAAACCGTTGCACGGGGCGCGGGAGCGGGTGGGGGGGGGAAGGGGAGCGCTGATACACGAAACCAGACACTGAAAAATGAAAGACACAATAGGGAAAAACCCAAACTTCTACAAGAATATTTCATGGCTTGTTTTTATCATGAAATTAATCTCTAAATTACATATTACAATATGCTACCAGCTGTTAACATTACAGGTTGCTCTTGCCCGATCACACAGAAACAGAGCTCTCACATGACAGAAAAGTGTAGGTTTAGCTTTATTTGTAATGTCAAAATGACGAAAAAAAGAAAAAATCAGCTGGTTCAGTGAGTGCAGTGAAAATCTCATGAACAGCAACAGAGGTAAATGAGAAGGATACCGTCTCAGAGCAATATTCCTTCATTGCTCTGCCCTAAAACATGCCAGGCAGGAATAACTACCACAAGCCGGGCAGGTTTTAGACATATACATCCCATTGCAGTGTGCCTGTTACAGTCCTCTACTCAGTTTGTGCAGCTCATTAATTAACTAATGCAAGAATTGCACCAGCCTGCTTGAAATGAAATGGTCATGTGGGAAAAACGGTGCTCACCTTTTAATTTCAAAAGGTTTATTAAAACCTCAGTAATATACAACAGAGAGAGATTGAATAAGGAAAAACAAACAGCGCTGGGAGCAAGGGCTCAACCACCATGTGCTCATCTACCAAATGGATGTTCTACCTTTTATACCCCCAGCCCTTCCCAAAGTCTCGTCAATCCGCTTCTTTTTCGCTGTTCAGTGGTGGAGATGACTTTCTTACACCTTGATTGGAAGTCAGGAGTTGCCAAAGGAACAAGCCGACCCTCCCAAATCCCCCACCTACTAGGACTATCCCGTGATAACAATGTATGGGGAGGGGAAACATACCTATCATCTACAGAACTTCTCTTAACATATTCACCCCTTAATTGTGAGAGCCAAT
>VZSE01001847.1:0-54376 GCA_013398275.1 Promerops cafer | reverse complement strand
GGGGAGGGAAACATACCTATCATCTACAGAACTTCTCTTAACATATTCACCCCTTAATTGTGAGAGCCAATTATCACATTATTTATCTATAACAGTCACATCCACACTCTTCTAGTGGGTTTAAACAACAGCAACCACCAAAAGCCCCAACAACAACAAGACCAAATAAATAAAAAAATAAAATAAAATAAAATAAAATAAAATAAAATAAAATAAAATATACCCCAAGTTCAGCCAAGGATAAGAGCTAAGATAAAAGATATTGGCACCAGCAGCACCAGGCGTCCGCCCTCCGCCCCGGAGGGATGCCGGGGGCACTGCGGCTGAAGACGCGGGGTGAGGGGTCCCTCCTCCATCTTTCCGTCCCCATCTGCGGCGGGGGAGTCGCCACTCTGTTGACCCTCCCCGAGTCTCCGCGGAGGATTGTGTATTTATGTATTTATATACACACACAAATATACATATATGGGCTGCCCTGCCCCGGCGGAGCACCCTCCCCGAAACATCGCCGCCTCTCTCCTCACACCCACGGCGGAGCGTGCCCCGAAGGAGAGCTGGGGAGAGAGGCGAGGGATCCTCCACAGCCCCCGCGACAGGGGTATTTTTCCTTTTACCCAAAATGGGGAAAAATTATTCAGAGCAGGGTACAGCAATGAATTGCCACAATTCGCTGCTCGCAAACCTCTTTGTCGTTCCCACCAGGTGGCACTTGGCAGCAGGGACAATTCCATCTGTGCTGTCTACAGTGACTCAGAAAGTATCAAAGCAGCCAAATTCTCAAAGTATCAGGAAAAAGCTGTTAGAAGGTTAACTTACTGTGTATAAGCCTGAAAATAACTTTTCCTCTTACTGACTGAAGTGTGCTCACTTCCACGACCTGGAGTTGCTCTGGTAGCTCAGGATTCTCTCTTGGGATCTGTGAGGGGGTGATGTGACCCGTTTCCTCTTATCTAAGGAAAGAAAGTTGCCTTGAGCGTTTTCTTTTGGAGGGCCTCTGATGTGCCAGTGTAGTCCTCAGTCTACATTTTTTGTAGATAATCGTGCGAGTACTAGCTGTGAAAGAAACCTGTTGGCTGCTGATTGCTTGAGCAATCTAGGCCACTCAGGGTCCACGATGTGCTGATGGTCTCAGTCAGGTTTGAGAATGGGAACCAGGATAATTTATTTGTGTAAAATCCAAGCTGAGTGTAAGAAGTCATTGCTAAATGAGCGGGAGGTTAAGATGACAGCTGTATTCTAATACTAGTTGCTACATATAGATATGTGTGTAAACAAATACGTATGTGTGTGTGTTTCTGTTTCCATAGATGTATGTATTTATATACAAAGGGTTTTTTAGAGGCATCTTAATAAGAGAGGTTTTAACTACAGGCTTCTGCATTTTAGTATCTTTGCCAATTTGGAAAGTTTATAGGGAGAGTCAGCCAAAAGGTGATAGCAAAAACTGGGGATTTCCTACTTTGGTTCCTGTGGTTAGTTTGCTTATCTCCCGGAAAAACTAAGTGTGAATGCCTTACTGGATCATCCTGTGAGTCTAGCAGTGACGTTTCACTTTCTGGATAAGACTGGGTGGTAATTCCTTGAACTGGAAAGCAGGGACTTGGTCTTAGCAGTTGATCATGTGCAGATCAGTTAACAACTGGTCTTGGAAATGCCACACTGACACTTAAACCCATCTTCCCAGTGCAGTGGTTTATGAGGAAACCTGCAGTTGCTGATCCTGAGGACAGGCCACCTGTGGCTCTGGGCAGGGTTTTGGCAGCAGGTAGCAGTAGTGTGGGCTCACAGTGAGGATAGCAGCAGAGGGAACTGGAAGCTCTGCTCTTCTCTTATCAGGCCAGCCCCAGCGTGTCCCTGGTTCTTATCAGTCTTGGCAGAGCCGGTTTCTGATGCGTTGAGCCTCTAAATTCCTGCCATAGGGTGCTATAGGGCCTGGTCCCGTTGCCTCCTGCTTGCACTTAACGAGGGGCTGCGAAGCACCTTGTGACATATGGGAACAAGGCAGAGCAGTGGTGATAGACACCGTGAAGAGAGGCGATGCTGGACCTCATCATCCTCAGCTTTCATTTCTTCATCTGCTTTCTCATCTCCATTGCAATCTGGTGTGGACCAAAGGTACAGTACTGCTCTCTGTGGCTCTGCACCCTCCTGCAGCCAGAAAGACACCCCCTCCCACCCCTCCCCCTCATCCATGGTTCCCCTTTCTGTGTTTAAAAAGACCTGTTTTAGGCTTATTTTTCTGAGGAAGCAAAGGTGTATTGGGAAATTAGGAAGAACTGGAACACAGTAGCTAATTGTAAGTAAATTTAATGGGAACATTGCCTTCATAATATATGAATGCTTGTAGTCTCTCTTGTGAGAGGGAGAATCTGTTATATGTTTGAAATATGTCAGAGGGAAAAACGAAAGGCAGGAACATTTGCTAAAAATGTCAGGTTGAATACAGCTTCTCAATAAATAATGTTTTCTTTCCTTTGCAGAATAATTTTTATTAACTTTAATCACTTTATATTTCTAGCCATAATATTATGTAAAAGTATTGGACTTACATGTGAATGCTACCCGTTGCATACTTGAACTGTATAGTATTTTACATTTGCCATCCTTGTATTTGTTTGCACATGGGTTTTGAGGGGTGAAGGTGGTTTAGGTGCAGAGTAAACGAATAGTGATTGAGAGTTTATCTTGCCTCAGCCTTAGGTATCTGGTTTCCAGCACCTGGTTTTCCTTGTCCTGTTAGTTCTGTTAGTGAACACACTAACTGAACATTATCACCAAGCTCTTGGGCTTTTCTACCTCTGCATGTTGATAGTCTTTCAGTGAAACTTTTTCTCCCTCTCCCCACATGGTATCCAAATGTGAATTGCTTTATTAGTGACCTTTTCACTTATTCGTATGTGTGTTTTAAGGATGTGGATTCACAAAACTCAAGCACAGGAGGAGCTGATATGGAGCTAGACGGTCTTATATTCATTGGCAAAGAAGAGGACATAAAGAAGTCCCAAAGAATAACAGCCAAAATCAGTGGCAGAGAAATTGTTGTTTTCTACCATGAGGGGAAATTTCATGCTCTGGATTCTCGCTGCTACCGTAAGATATTTGCCTGTGTGATCTCAGTGTTGTTAGAATTCAGCATAAAATCTGCTGCATAAATTAATACAGTATTCTGCCATGTTTCAGATGAAGGAGGCCCTTTATGTCATGGAGAAATAGAGGTATGTAAGCAAAATAAAAATAATATAGAGGCATAGAGTCATGTGAAAACTCTAATGGACTTTTTGTAATGCTTTTATCTGAACATTATATAAAAAAAAAAGTCATATAGATATAACCTCAGACAGCCATACAGGCAAATAACCAAACATACCTTTTGTCCTAGAAGATGACTTGCTATATTTTTTTTCTTCTTCTTCTTCTTCTTCTTCTTCTTCTTCTTCTTCTTCTTCTTCTTCTTCTTCCTCTTCCTTCTTCCTCTTCCCTCTTCTTCCTCTTCCTCTTCCTCTTCCTCTTCCTCTTCCTCTTCCTCTTCCTCCAGGATATTGGTGGACAAGCGTGTATTGTTTGTCCTTGGCATAAGTTTAAAATTACCTTGGAAACAGGAGAAGGATTGTATGAAGGAATAAATCCTCTGGAGCCATCACCAACACCAAAGTGGCAATCAAAAGGAGTCAAACAAAGGATTCATAAGGTCACAATAGACAATGGAAATGTTTACGTGACTCCTCCAGATTTGTCTGTGAGCTTTGACTCTGATTATTTTGCTGATAAGTATAAAAATGGTGGTGAATTAGCTATGGGAAAACAAAGCCACTCAGAAGCCACAGAGTAGCCACTCAGAAGCCACGGGTCATGGCCAGACAGCAGAATCCTGGGGAATGCACAAATGAAGAATCTTTGTTGGGAAATAAAAATATTCTGTGCCATGAAGATTGTCTCCAAATTAAATTCTAATGTTAATGTTATGTTGAAGCATTGAAATACATATAAATGAGTAAGATAAGCCCTGCATTGTCAGGAAATGTGACTGATCTTGTGCTGAGGATTTTTTTTGCACTTGCATTTCAAAAAAGACTTAATTACAGCTGAGTGGCCCACAATATTTAATATTTTGCTAGAACTATTTTAAATTTTAAGAGGGGATATAGTATACTACGTCTTATAAAACTTACTACATATTTTAAGGTAGCTAGTCAGGTGTAAAGGTTATCTTTATATACTTAACAGTTTATACTTCTGATACCTGTGGTAAAAATGACATGGAAATTTTTAACTTTTGAGGTATTTGTGTGATCTCTAGGTATTTATTAAGTGCCACGAAGGGAAGCACAGAACTTCAGCATATTTTGATGCACTCTTTTATGCCTATTTGTGCATTACTACCTTGAGTATATAGAGGTATTTCTTTTCCTTCTTTTCACTGAACTCCTCTTGTTAGTTCATCGAATAATGTGGCAAGGATTTGTTATGTATAGCTTGTTCTTCCTGATTCTGTTAAAGTGGGAGCTGTTTGGTGTGATATGTGAACTAGTGGCCCTTGTTTGCTTGTTTTTCTTTATTGTAACCACATTTTTATACATTCATTTCGGAAAAAAAAGTGCTTTCTGTGTAGAGGCAAAACCTGTATTTCTCTGTGTGTGTTCATTGTACAATATCAGATCTGCCCAAAAAACCTCTCCCAAGGAAGTTTCTCTCTGAGCTCTGCTGCACTCCAAGACATGGTGGGTTCTGCTGTTCAGCCTGTGAAGTGCAGAGACGCCCTGTGAACACAGAGCATCACAGAATCATTGAGGCTGGAAAACACCTCTAAGACCATCGAGTCCAACTGTTAAATCAGCACTGCCAAGCCCACCACTAAACCGTGTCCCCAAATGCCACATCTTTTAAATACACCATCCTGCATGGCTGCAATTCTTCCGTGTGTGATTTCTTGGTTTTTTGCAAAGTTCATTCATAGTCAGGTTCAGTTTGAAATGCCTGCTCTTCTTCTGTAAGTTTCTCTTGTGTTTGCAGCAGATGGTCTTGCTTTTAATGTGTCACAGGTAACTAGGCCTGTGTCAACACTGTTGTTTATACAAATGTGTTTAGAAGTAGTGAGGCAGAGGGAAGAGTCAAAGGAAAATTTGTTCCGCATTGATCACAATGAAGAAAGCAAAGTACACAATCAATTAATTTCACTACAGCTAAATTTAGAGAACCTCCTCTGGTCATGCCTCCTTGACATGGTTTTTGCAGTTGACAGGGAAAAGTGGCACCTTGAAAGTGCTGTTGAGCTGACCTACCCCAGTTTTGCATTTTTTAAGAAGTACAGCACAGAAATGCTTTCCTTGTCATCCTCCTCTTTCTCCTCCTTCTCTTCCTCTCCCTGACCACTCAGCCAGCCAGTGCCAATGATCAGATGCAAATGCCTGCCTTCTGTCAGGTGAATCACATCCTGATTATCTGCTAGAAAATGTTGTCGTGTACTGACCAGTTCTGTGATTTGTTGGGGGATTTTAATCACTATTTGTTTGCTTTTAAATAAATATGTTAACTTCTCCTCTTGAAGCCACCGGTAGATGGCAGGAAGCTGGAGCAGGTACCTTCCTGCCATCTACCCCAGCTGATGCCCCAAGGGGCTTGGGTAGTGTCAGGGGGATGGAGAGTTGCTGCCCTTCCCCCCCTCCTCACCCAGCTACCCACACCTGTGATTAAACTTGACCACAGACATTGTGTCCTAGTAAAAACATGGATCATATATAAGGAGAGTATTGCAAGATCTTCAGATACGCCTGCATTAACTCATGTGATTGCTGAGATAGTATATTTATTGACTTTTCTGAAGTAGTGCATTACTAGAAATTTACTCTTTAAATTAATAAAGATGCAGTTCAGTTTAAGCAAGCACTGACTCTCAACAACATGCTATTATCTGTATGATGTTTAGAAGAATGACAGAAAAAGGAAGTTTTATTTGAAAGCTTCATGGATGAAATGAGCAGGGCAGGAGACTGGCTCCTTTTAATGCCTTTATTTAAAGATCAGGTCAGAACGGGGGCCCGAGGGATCGCGCACACCTCCGTTGCTCCCAGGCCCGGCGCAGACCAGAAAAATGATTACAGCTTCGTTGCACTCAGGGCAGAGCTGCGGCCTTCGTTCTCACGGGAGTTCATAGGAAAACCTCAGTCTACTCGAAGTCTAGGGTTTTTGTTCTAGCTAACTTCCTGACCACTATGGCGAGATGGTAAAAATCTTTAGGGGTGTTTTAGAAGACAATTGTACATTGTTCTTCTTCTAAGGGTGTTTAGGTCTTTCAATTTGGTGCTGGCTCGTTGTTTCAGGAGCTTGTTTTGCTGCTCTGTATGAGCTGTCTCTTAATTTGCATACAGGCCGACATCACTCCTCCCCCTTTCAAGTCCCGGTCGCCATTTTGGAAAGCAGCTGAGGTGATTCCCGACGGAAAAGGGGTTATTGACAACATTAACTTATTAACTTTACAATCATTAATAACAAGTAACGTAATTTACTAACTTTACAACTTAGGTGTTGAGATTTCTTAGTGTTTTATTCCTAACAATGGACATGTTCATACTAGTGGAAGAGTGTTCATGATTTTGTAGAATTGCATTTACTGAATTTAAAATTCAGAAAAGTGTTTATGCATGGGCTTACGCTTAATCATATCGAATAAATGAAACTGCATGTCCAGGCATAGGTAAATCCTTTTTCTTCAGTACTTCTCATACATAATAACTATCTCAAGCTTTTATGGTTGTTTTGCCTTTTTTTTTTTTTTTCACGTGTTCTTTCCCAGGAAGTTTGGATTGGTTTAAAATCTAAAGTTTGCCTGTTAGATTTTATTCCCCTCAATTTTCCTGTTGATGATCACAGAAAGAACAGAAAATTATTAACTTAGGCAGCTGTGAATTAAGCAGGGAAGGCAGGTGGGCTGTTTGTTTTTATTTTATTTTACCCTTTCCTCTTTCCTCTTTTTCCTTTTTCATTTCTTTTTTCTTTCTTTTTTCTCTTTTCTTCTTTTTTCTTTTTTTTTCTTTTTCATTTTTCCTTTTCCTTTTTCTCTTTTTTCTTTCTTTCTTTTTTTTTTTTTTCATTTTTGACAGCAAAGAACAAAGCCTTCAACATGTTAAAGTCACTACCTTAAAGAAAATACATGGACTATTCTGAGCTTTGAAGTGCTAGACTATGCACCTAATTTGAGAATAATTTAAATATTTAATGTCCTATAGTTGAACATTCTGAGTCTCTTACCTTTCCAGCCCTTTCTAGGTTCCTAGTTATACTGGTAAGTGCATGAAGACATGGAAAGCACAGGGAGGGAGACGAGAAGTGGTTATGCCAAGGCAATGATGCTAAGGTGGCATTTAAGGCACAATGAAGAGACAGAAGGAATGAGTAGCTGTGGGCAAGAGGTCAGTGAGTCAGTGGCTGGGTAATTACCGCTTCCTAGAGAGATGTGTTAATGACAGCGATCAACCAAGTCATTCGGGACGAGTGTTTTCTTTGTTTGCGGGGAGGGAGATTTAGTTTAATTTGACAAATGAACAAATACCATCTGTTTTTCATCACAGATCAGCCAGGCAGGGAGCAGAGAAATATATTCTGTGCTTTGGAATGAGAATTTTTGTGATGATCCTGCAAGACATTCAGTCTCTATAATAAGCAAGCAGCTTGAAGACAGTAAGTTATGTTTATGCTATCATGGAAACATCTTTTCGAGAAAGACAGGTGAAAACTATGTAGCAGTTTGAAGTGCAGAGTGAGCCTTGACCTGAGGTACCGGCACTGCAAACCCTGATTAGACAGTATTGACAGTAAGGCTGGGTGCTGTCCTTTTCCTTCTATTAGTGCCTTGTTTTGCAATGCTCCCCTGGCTGCACATTAAATTAAGGACCCCTTCAATGTAAAACCTGCTATTAAGTTTAGACTGAGAAGTTCATTATGGAACATATTATTTGGGGGAGAGCAGTTAGCAGGATGGCAGAACACGGAGAGAAAAATGTTCATTCTGTAGGAAAACAATTCAAGAAAGTCTTTCACCACTGAAGCCCTTTTCAGTAGCTTTGTGCAGTTCCAAATTTTATACTTAATATTGGAATGAAATCAGTTCTGAATTTTGCATCTCTGGTTTCTGAAATGATCAGAAATATCTCATGTGGTTACCTTGTTGGTGGTGTTGTAGATGAGTAATGTGATAGTTGGCTCTCACAATTAAGGGGTGAATATTATGTATATGTTAAGAGAAGTTTTGTAAATGATAATTATATCTCCCCTCACCCATATATTGTTATTACGGGATGCTCTTAGTAACAAGGACATTTGAGAGGGCCAGCTTGTTACTTTGGAAACTCCACACCTCCCATCAAGATGTAAGAAAGTGATCTCCACCACTGAACAGTGAAAGAGTGGAGTGACAAGACTTAGGGAGGGGCTAAAGATATCAAAGGTGGAACATCCACTTTGTAGGCGAGCACATCGCTTGCACAGAGGCTGGCACGGAGGCTCTCAGCAGTGAACTTTTCCCTTATTTTGTCCTTTGTTGTAATAAATCTTTTAAATTTTAAAAGTGAGCATCTTTTCTCACAGTGGTACAAACACAGACTGTGAGAGTCAGCATTCACCGACCCCCATCACTCTATCCCACTGACTTGGCAGCTGCTTTCCAAGGTTACTGGGGGAAGCAGGGGATGGGGAATGGAAATAATATCAGCGGTGAGGTACTTCAGCCTCTGTGTGTGGGGGGGAGGCTGCCCTTCGCTGGCAGAGCCATGCAAGAGCTGCTGCCACAGCAGACCTGACCACAGGGGTCTTCCCCACCCCGGCTGCACCTGAGATGTCTGGGGTCCATGGTTTTCTGCTGGGCCAGCAAATTCAGCCAGCTCCATCAGCACGTGCCTGGTGAGCAGGCACCATGCTGAGAGGGGGAGGAGGAGTCAGTGAGGCTTAAAGGGGTGTGATAAATGGGGTCAGTTCTTCGATCTCTATTCTGCAAACACTATTTTTGGTGTGGCATTTATTCACGCAAACCCATGGATTTCATTGAGTGGATTTTTTAGCTGAATGAAGAATTGAGCACAGTTTTTAGCCTCTGGCATCTATAAACTACTGAAGTAGACTAAAAATGAAAGTGACAGTTTTGCCTGCAGGTAAGAAAAACTGGAAAATCAGTGCAGATGTCCTAATTATCCTATTTGTGACTCTTCCTCCATGAGATGAAGAGAGTTCCCTGTCAAGCAGGAGTTGAACAGTGGAATTGTTCTCCTGAGAGATGTCAGAGAAGTATGGTTTATTGTTGCAAACAATAGTAGTTAGAAATACAAGGCTTATGAAGGAAAGACAACTCCAGAAATAATTATTCTCTTTGAAACTAAAATACGTGTTATCTTGTTAAAACAAACAAACAAAAAGTTGTAATTCATTTAACTGTTCAAATTAAATTAATTTTTGCTGCACCTGTGGTTTACTAAGGACCCAGATAATGCAGAGATTACCAGTAAAGGTGATCCCTCTTTATAAGGCAGTCACTACAGTGGAAAAAATGGTAAAGTTTTTGCCCCTACTGAGGTGGGTCTGTTACACCTGAAGGTTTTATAGGTTTTTTTTAATGTATATGTGTGAGTTGTTTAATGAGAGGTCCTTCCTTGATTTCAATTAACATCTAAGATTCACATTCAAGGGAAAACTATTTTTTTTTAATTACAGTGCATGCTGAACATCCTCCTCCCCATCCCACCCCACCCCCCCCAAAAAAATATTACATGTTTATTTGGCACAGATTGCTCCAGGAAAAACTAAATACTTGTGTAGCTTTGTTTTGGCCCAGGAAAGCACAAAAGAGCAGTGAAGTGATGCCCTCCCTTATATTCATTATAAGGCCTTGAGTATTCCTGGCATGGTACTGGCTCAGCACCCAGGAGACCACCCATCATCTGAATTTGAAAAGCCAAGGATGCTCAGGATCAGCAGCAGTTCCCTGGAGGCTGTGTCACCTTCCAGTTCTCATGGTATTTTTCATGAGACTCAGCACTGAAAGAATACCTGAAGATAACAATAAGTTTGAAGGTGCAGGTGTTCACACCAATTTTCATTATCAATTTTCTTGTGCTAAGCAGAACGGAGGTTTGATGATAACTAAATGGATATGCAAGGTCCTGCACCTGGATCAGGTGCAAATACAGGCAGCAGAGAATGGGTGGAGAGCAGCCCCAAGGAGAAGGGCTTGAGGTGCTGGCAGACGAGAAGCTCAAGATGAGCTGGCAATGAGCTCACACAGTGAGCTCACACAGCTCACAAAGCCAAAAATGTCATGGAGCAGAAAAGCAGTGTGAGCAGCAGGACGAGGGAGGTGATTCCACACTTCTACTCAGGTGAGACCCTACCTCCAGTGCTGCATCCAGCTCTGGGGTCCCTCTATAGAGGGATGTGGACCTGTTGGAGTAAGTTCAGAGAAGGCCATGAAGATGATCTGAGGCTGGAACACCTCTGCTATGGAGACAGCCTGAGAAAGCTGGGGTTGCTCATCCTGGAGAAGAGAAGGTCCTGGGGAGATCTTAGAGTCCCTTCCAGTCTGTAAAGGTGTCTCTGGACCAACCAGCTGCAGCTTTCCTGTCTCATCAGAGTTTGGGTGCTCAGAAGTCCCTGGCAGCCTCTTCTCTCCAACAAATGCTGGTGGGGAAGCTGCTGGAAGAGCTGCTCCACATCCGCAGCCTTCTGTGCAGGGGGCTGCTTCACAACTTTTCAGGCATTTGGGCTGAGACCAAGGTTTTGATGTGTGCAGGTGAAGGTGCTGGTGGAGTTTGTTGTTGAAAACTCCGTGGGGAGGTGATGGCTGGCATCCCCTGTCCATCAGCTGAGGAGAACCTGGGCCAGTGACAGGTACAAGGAACAACTAGAGTGTTGTTACAGCCTGAGGCTTGGGATTCCAGAAACCTCAAAGTCAAGAAGACAAAAGAGGAAAGGCTCTGGGTGGCTTTTACTTCAGGTTCTTGACTTCCTAGAAGATACTGCTGCACACACTTTTGCTTTGACAAGAAGACACTTCACTTGGAAGAGTGAAGCAGAACAGGAAAACAGGTGGGATTACCATGGAAAAACCTGGATGAATGCATCCTCCTCTCTTCCAGACATCCTCAAAGAAAATGGGGGAGACACAGGTGTGGTATCCAAAAGGCAGGTGTATGTCAGCTCCACAAATACTGGAATAAGGTGTCTTGGGCAGTGAGGTACTTTCTGCTGTGCCTCCTGAAAGCAGCCCATCTCTTGTGATTATGGGATTCCTCCTGCCTGCAATAATACATTGTAACCCAAAATGGGAGGTTTTTCCTCAAATGTATTAGGAATGTGTTTAATCAAATTCCAAAATTTTCTCTAGAAAAACAGAGAAAGCATAGCTGCCACCTTCAGAGGGTTTTTGCTCGGCTCCTACTTCATCACAGCTTTATCCAGACTGCTTTGGGGGTGGATGGACTGTGCAAGATGTGAATGATGAAAACCAGCACCTTCTCTGCAGAACTGAGATGGTAATTTGGCAATTGGTCACTTATGCCTCCAGGCTGTCTTTTGCCAACCGTTTATGCCAAACTGTCTGGTTTAGGTACCTCCAGCTTTGCTTCCAAATGCCCCTGAGAATGTGGCAGGAGTCCCTGGGAGGTGTGGAATGGCAGATGAGCCTTTCAGAGGAAAGGAGGTAAATTGAGGTCTCTTTGGTTGAAAACAAGAACTGTCTCCAGTGAATACTGGCTTTCCCTGCCTAATCGCAATCTGGGGTGGACAGGTTTGCAGGATCCCTCCAGGAAAATGAAAATCAAAGACAAACAGAAAGAATGGAGGCCAGGGAAAATGAGATGGAATGTTGGGCAGGAAAGGAGGAAGAGAGAAGAAGAAGGGGACTGAAAAAATGCAGAAGGATCCAGCAGGTCAAAAAGTCCGGGGTATTCCAGGCTCTGCTGTCCCTCTTTCCCAATTCTAAATGCTTCTCTAAGTCAGAACGACATGGAGCTGTGGCAGGAGTGTTAGGTTGGATATCAGGAAAAGGTTTTTCATCAGAGATTGGTTGAGCACTGGAACAAGCTCCCCAGGGAAGTGGTCATTGCACCAAGCCTTACAGGGTTCAAGAAGTATTTGGATATGGTGAGATTCATGAAGCTGTGCTATGCAGGGACAGGAGCTGGACTTTGAGATCCTGATGGGTCCCTTCCAACTCAGGACATTTTATGATTCTAATTTGGCCCAAGTCACTGGCAAGGGCCAGTGAAGGACAGCACTGTGCAGAGTCTGGAAAGAACTCCATGGCCCCCTCACCCTCCACCCTGAGTCCTGCTCTGTGGCACAGGGGTCCTGTGCACCTCTGCACATGCACAGAGTTCTACAGGCATCATGCACAGGGAGAAGGTGGCAGAGCCATCCCATCACTAAAGCCAGCAGTAGTTCTCTTCTGGGCTGTAGTGACCCTGCTCTGGGTGAGCTCCTGACCTCGAAGAACACTGGCTTGGTGAGGAGCTAGGTCAGGATGCTAAACTTCAGCAGAATGAACTTCTGAGTGTGCAAATAATTAGTGGGTGAGATCTGCTGGGAACTGTCCTTAGGAACAGAGGACCTGATCAGAGCTGGCAACTCTAAAGGGACTTTTTTTGGAGGAGAAGACCTTCCTAAGCTGATGTGTAAGGAACTAAGTAAGGCAGACAGGAAACCACCACAGATTAGCAGGAATCTCCTGAAACTGAGGAGTAAGAGGAACACACTACCAGTGGGAGCAGGGACTGGTGACCTGGGGAGAGTACAGGGATACTGTTCAGATATGTAAAGATGGGATCAGAAAAGCCAAGGCAAAAATGAAACAGGACTTGGAAAGTGGTATGAAGAGTAACAAGAAGGGATTCTATAACATCAGTTGGGAAAAAGGCCAAGGACAGTGTACCCCCAATAAATTAGAAAAGAGAACTGGCGACAGCAGATATGGAGAAGGCTGAGGTACTCAGTGAGTTCTTTGCCTCAGACTTCAGTGGCCTTGAGGTTTCCTGTGTACCTTGATTCCCTGAGGCTGCAGGTGGCGGCCGGGGAAGTGAAATCAACCCCATTGACAGTGAAGAGCAGGTTCAAAAGCACCTGATGGAAATGAATGGGCACAAGCCTATGGGACCTGGTGAGATGCATCCCAGTGCCCTGAGGGATGATATTGTTGCCAGGACACTCTTGTGGTATTTGTAAAGTCACAGCAGCCAGGCAAAGTCCCCTGTGACTGTAAAAATGAAAGCATCATTCCCATTTTTAAACAGGGGACAAAGGAAAACCCAGGGGACTACTGACCAATCTGGTGGCCTTCTGTGATGTAGTGAATGCAAGGACCGACAAGGGAAGACTGACTGGTGTCATCTACCTAAACTTCTGTAAGACCTTTGACACGGTCCCACATGACATCCTTATGTCCAGATCAGGTAGACATGTAACTGAAGGTGGACCGCTTGATGGATAAGGAATTGGCTGGGTGGATGCCGACAGAGAGTTGTGGTCAATGGCCCAGTGTCCCGGTGGAGGCTGATGACAAGTGATGTTCCTCAGGGTGTGTCTTGGGGCCAGTGCTCTTTACTGTTTTTATTGATGACACATGACAACCTTATGAGGTTCAACAAGGCCAGGTGCTGGTGCTGAATCTGGGTCCGGGCAATCCCAGGCATGAGCACAGACCTGGAGAAGAAATCCTTGGGAGCAGCCCTGTAGGGAAGAATGGATGCTGATGTATATTGGTGGATGAAAGGCTGGATATGAATAATCCATTTACAAAGACACCTTTATTAATGTCCTTTTATCAGAAGCTATTTCTCACGCTACATAGAGAATTACGATGCAGCAAAGGCTCTAAGCAGCCAAACACCTCTGAGAGAGACTGCCCCTCTGGAGTAAGTAATATGAGGGTGCAGGATAATGCAAGAGGCTACAAGGCTAAAATTAAGTGAATTTCTCAAAGCAGTAAGGACAACATTCAAATCCATGAGAACATTCAATTGTCACACACTGTTCATCCTCTCTTGCTGTCTTGATAATTGCTTCTGTATTTACAGGTATGCAGGCAGAAAAGGAGGCTGAAAACTAGAAAACAGCAGTGAAATCATAACAGAAAGGAAAACAAGAAAATAGAAACCAGGAAAGTAGATTAAAAAGGAAACAGCTGATTGAAAGACTAACTCTGAATGGACCTGTGAATTTTAGTAAATTGAAGGGTTTTCTTAAACATTTTTTTAATATATAAAATGGTCATCCAATGGCAGATGTTTAACACCTGTATAATGAAAGTTAATTAAAAATGTGCTATGTCTTTTGATTCTGGAAAAGTGCAGTTGTATAAAAAGGGTTAGAAGGCAACTTCAAACAGAAAAGCTACTCCTGATGAAGATCTATTTATGATTCATTAAGACCTTACAACTTCAATAAATGAATAACTGGGTTTTTTATTCATCGAGGCTATGGCAGGTATTTGTATATCTAGGTATAATCTTTGTTCTTTAATTTTCTCTTTAATCTCCATAAAATGGATATTAATTCATATGTTTCGCTGACATTATTAGATAATTTTCATTTGCCATAGCTAATGAACATTATCTGCACTCCTGTTGTATGTTTTCAGTAAGCAAAAGTGGAAACATGATTTAAAAAAAAAACTAGAAACTTATACATTACTGAAAAAAAACATGTGGGCAGGCAAAGGGCCAAGCTTCTGCAGGAGCACATTAAGAAGTTTGAGGCAATTCTCTCTGTAAAATTCACGTGCCAGGTCACTCAGTCTTAAGCACTTATCCAGGGGATCATAAAGTGGATTAAAATAGCTCAGAATTTTCAAAACATGCTGAGTGTATGCCATTCCTTCCCTGGCCCCAAATATTAGCAGCATCTCTGGCCAGGATGGTACTTTTCTGAGTGTCTTGTGGGAGAGGAAACCCAGGCGACAGAGATTTGTTAAAGGGGTTTGATCAGTATGTGTGGCCAGGCAGTCCCAGAAGGGATCTTTCCCTGCTCTCTAGTGAGGGATCACATGCCACTTCCCCATTCTTTGTGGTGTTTGCTCCATGCCCACCTCTCCCTGCAGCTCAGCCTCAGCACAATTCCAAGTCAGCAAGCCTTGGGGAGGGGGACCAGGGCAGGCTGGGGTGGGGGTGATGCTCCTCTGCATGACATAATGGTCTGTGTCCACCTTGTGACAAAGGCTTCCTTTTCTAAAACAGCACAAACAACATATAAACTACCTTTTTTTTTTGATCCTTTAACCTTCATTCTAATGCAATTTGTAACACTCATTAAACTATGACATGAGAATTTCAGGGTTCAACTCTCCATCTACAGTTAGGGATTTTCACCAGTGTGAGTGGGGTTTCTTCTTCTGCAGTATGTTGTACTTTCAGCCCTTCACCTCTGAAGCAGGTTAGGGCATTTAGACACCAGGTGGGTCCCCTCCTCATGACAGAGGGCCTTGTTTCTTTCACTGCCAAAAGCAGCAAGCTTGTCAGGCAGTTCTTGTGGGGGACATCTGCAGCAGCAGACCTGGCTCTTCTTTTCCACATCTCACCTTCACAGGTTTAGCAGCTTTCCATAGCTTGCTAGTTGCTTGCACAGCTCCATTCTGCCACAAAACGGACCTGGTTTTGAATTTAAAAGTGACATACATTTTTCTTTCTCCTTCTCCTCTCATCAGATATTTCCCACCCCCTTCATATTTTTGTTTCAATATTGCACTGATGCCTTTTCCTTGGTCCTAAAATGTCCTAAGAGCCAGACATGGTTAAGGAATAATGGGTTTTTAATTCGACATTTAATAAGGATTTTTGCGGTGCGACATTTCACCAAGGTGGAATATGCTGAAGTGCACACACACGGTAGTTCTCGTATACAATTTCATAGACCTTGTAAATTAGCGTATCTAACAAAGATGTTCTAATGAGAGGTTTGAATGAATAGCATGATATCTCTTTATCCTGAAGTATTCCCCCTTAAATGGGCCTAATCCTAGTTTACAAGATGTATTCTAGAGGGGACCTTGATTTCTCAAGAGAGTGTAGGACTTTCTGGCCTCCAGCTGTGAGGCTTTTAGGATGTTTGGTCTTCTGGCCTAACAGAATACCAGGACTATGCTGAGTTATTAGACTTAAGGAATTACAAGTATGTGTGCTAAGGGCACTGAGAATACATAAAAGGTATATAAAAGAAAAGGCAAAAAATCATCATGACATCAGCACTGGTATTACTTGATCTGATACACTAAGACTAGAAAAAAAAAATAAAAATAGATGTTAACAATTGGACAGGATTAGATAAAATTTTTAAGAACAGTCATCAGAAACTGTGGCAAGAAAAAAATATTGTGTCTGGGGGTCTGTGTATCATAGGAGGTCACCAATATATTCAAAAACTGTTTTAGCAGGGCCTGGGTAATGCCAAAGCAGTGGGAGCAGCTACCACTCCTAGTGAGATGACACATTCTGTGACAGAAAATGAGATCCAGGGATGAACACAGTCTGTTGGGAAGCTCTTGGAGAGGCTCCAGTGAAGTCCAGCAACACTGGCTTCTGGAGGAAGGGTGAGTATGCCAATAAAGGGGGTTGTGTGGGCATAATAATCCCCTTGCACTTCCAAAAAGCCTTTGAGAAGCTTTTTGCAAAGCTTATTAAACTTTATAAAGAAAATAAGTTGCCATAAGATTGGATAAGAGTTTGGTTTTGGAGATGAAAGCTGGTATGAGAGGAAGTGAGGGACAGGGCTTAGTGGTCACTCTCCAGGAAGGAGGAGATTTGTGCAGTCAAGGGATAATTCAGGTCGGAAGGGATCTCTGGAGGTCATCTAACCCAGTCTCCTCTCCAAGCATGTCTAAAGGACTAAGGTTATGCAAGGACTTCTTCAGTGAAACTTGAATATGTCCAAGGATAGCCATTCCACAGCTTGATACAAAAGCCTTAGAATTTGAGCCTTTTTTTTTTTTTTTTTATGCTTCTATCTTTGACCTCTTGAAAGCAGTCAGCAGTGAAACCTGCAGAGAGACGTTGGGCTGGAGAGACATTGGGCTCTGGCTGTGTGTACCTGCTATCCCTGAAACAGGCTTGAATATGCAGGGTGGGGTTGAGCTTGGTGGTCCTTAAGGTCCTTTTCAACTCAAACCGTTTTGTGATTCATGTGTGGAAATTAAAAAAAAAATTGCTTCCAAGTTTGAGCAACACTACATGATTTTTCTGGCATAGTTATGCTGAAAAATACTACTGGTCCTGAACACTGTCCCTCCATTCATTTCCCACACACAGATGGTTTTTCTTGGAGGGGATGTGGCAGATGGCTACAACAACAGAAAACCTCCTTCTTGTTTGCTGGTGCTTTATCCGAGCAGGTGGTCTTAGCTGGCAGATCCTGCAGCAGCCATGTCTACTCTGGACAAGCACCAATAAAGCCTAGCCTATCACAGGATAATTTTTTGCAGTATTCGGAGGAAACAGATCTATACAGCAAAGTGTATTAGTGTTATTTGGAATTATATTCTATCTTTGGGGGGGGGATACCTGGAAATAATAAATTTATTTAATAAAAACAATAAATACAATAAATACAATAAATTTAATAAATTTAATAGTAAATACTGTCCTAGAACCACACATTTTCTCTTGCACCTGAAGTTGACTACACCAGCAGCAGCTTTGCGTAGGGTACAGATTCAGCTAATGAGCAGGTTTGACAATGACTTTGACTTCAAGTACATTAAATCTCCTCACTGTCCTGAAAATATAGGCTAGATAATTCTGCATGGATCAATGCAAGTAAGGCTACAGCTTCCACAAAGGAAAAATCTTCCTCCTCGACTTGCCTGCACTTATCTCCTTGAACTGGCAAATATCATTCCCCTTTGTCATTAACGACTGTGTGTTTGTTTTCAGTGCTTTATCTGAGGTACTCACTGTAAAGCTACAATGGAAATGGTTTGGGAAAAAAAATAATGTTCCAGCATGAACTACACAAGACCGAATATGCGATTGTTTCCTGGACCTTGTCAAAGACTCCTTTTTCTGCAGTTTAGTCTTTGTCAGCAGCAATGGCAAATGCCTGCTGGCTGAAAGGTTTGCTGATCTGAGTATTCAACTTTCCAACTGCTAAACAGAGAACAGTCAAGCAATCCTCTGCAATCCTGTCAGTTAAATAATCTTTTACAGCTTTCCCTTGCAGTGCCTATGTAACTTGTAGAATGCATCTAGCCTAGGGGTTCCAAGCAACTTCCTTATTTGTGGTATTTATTATCCTGCCAAAGTGAACTCATTTCCTTTCCTGTTTTGTTTGTTTGTTTATTTTAGATGTATTGCACAATCCCTGAGCAATACAAGCAAAAATGGGGTTATGGACCTACTTTGACAGAACAGACAGCATTCTCATCCAATTTTAATGCTTGCTGTTAAAATACTGTTTTCAGTCTTCTGATTGCTAGAAAACAAGTATTAAAACAGCTCAGTGTATTTTAGTATGTAAGCTTTAAGTGCTGTTCATCAGCTGAGATGAATCTCACATCCACCATCTGCACACTTTGCCAAAGCTGATAATTCTGTCAGTCCCAAGTAGATTCCCAGGTGGTTGAAGGAAGAAGTGAAAGAAAAACAAAAGTGTTTTCTGTGACCCTCCATCTCAGTTGGTACTCCTACCCGTGGCACCCCTGGGCAGGACTCGGTCTGCAGCTATGAATAAGCTATGTTAATTGAAGTTTGGGTTAATTGGGTCACTTCTCATTAGTACTGCCTTATTTACCAGTCCAGTTTTTCTTGGTGTTCCATCTACATGTGTGTTCACATCTGCATGTGTAGCTGTGTTGTATTTATAATATGCATGCATGTATTTTAAACATATGCTTATATAAACCTGTGTATGCATATTTGTGTTTGTATATGCATGTGCACGTTTATTTATGTATTTAGCTATTTATGCATTTAGCTATAGCAGGTCAGGCTCAATAGTGATGTGAAGAACTTTTCTCCCAAAGGTTTCCTCATTTTCAATGGGTATATCACTACAAGTGCAAATTTAAGAATTCCAAGGGATCTTCAATGACCTTTAAAAAGTACATGAATAGCCATGGTTGCAAAATTTTGAGTGCTCTGTTGACTCACAACATCATGTACCCAATGTTTGGACACCATAGAGGCTTTGGATGTGAAGGGTGATACATCAGAGTCAGAGGATCATCTGGAGAAAAAAACAGTGGTTTTCTGTGATACTTTTTAAAACTTACCTAAGAAACATGTATTCTAACTTTTTTTGCAGGAGGAAACAAAACCACAACCTCCACTTGTCATTTGTCTTTTAGTTTTCTAGAGCAAAGCTAGATTAAAAAGCAGAAGTTAGAATGGGATAAAATGTGTGAAAACAAACAGGCTGGTAAATTATCTGTTGTTTTGTTCTTTGGGTTTTTTCTTTTTCAGTAGTCCCTGTAGAATTTATAATAAAAATATAAATAATAAATTAGCATTCACTAGCAGATAATAATACTTACGTTTTATTAAAACGGTCTTGCCATTCAGTACTATATAATTATAAAACTTTGATAGTGACATCGAGTGGATCTCCTAAATTTGCAAATAGTGGAATAGTTCTTTTCTCAAAGTATGGAGTGTTGCAAGCAAAGCTCTATTCATTTCTGTTGATAATCGTATCAAGTCCTGTTTTGCATGAGTTCTTGCCCATGGGATTAACAGCAGCATGTGTTCACATAGCAGAGAGTATTGTGGATCATCTAGTATGCCTAAAATATTTTTACTCTTTTTAAAAATTTATTTTAGTGTATGCATTGGTATGTGACAGCAAATGGTATTTTTACAATGGATTTGGTATATTTCCTGCGTAACCTTTGTAGGTGACCCTGCATTGGGGGTTGGGCTAGGTGATCTTAAGAGGTCCCTTGCAACCTAAACCATTCTGTGATTCTGTGATTTGAGGTTTTTTTACCATAACGCGAGATCACCCTTTTGGAAAAGTGTGCTTTAAACATCATATGAACGCTAAAAAACCTACTTGGCATTTAAGAAATTATCGGCCTAATATTGAAAAGATAGATATTATTTAAAGAGTAATAAAAAAAAAGTTTAAGTACTTTAAAAGGGGAAGTTCACACTGTTCTCTCCTTTAGCTGTGACGGTCCCAGGTCCCTCCCCTGGTGCAGAGAAGTGGTGGCACCGTTCCCTGGTGTGGGGATGTTGGTCCTGTTCCTGCGGGGCGGCAGCAGAAGGTGTGCGGGATGGGACACCGCTCTGCTCCAGCGCCTTTCCCTGCCTCTGCTCACCTCAGCAGGCTGCACCTGCTCTCGGAACGTCCTCTCGCTCTGCCCATCGCGTCTGCGGTTCTCGCTGACGTCAGGATGTGATGGCCGTGACCGCCCGGCCGGACGCTGCTTCGCCTTCACCGACAGCGGAGGAGTAACGCGGCCACCACAGCTTGGGCTGCTGCCATTCCTGCTCATCCTGCTGTTGCTGATCCTCAACCTGCTGCTGTTGATCCCGCTGCTGCTGCAGATCCTGATCCTACTGCTGGCCACTGCTGCTGTTACTGCGACTGCTGCTGATTCTGCTGCTGCTGCAGCTCCGGCGTGCGGCTGCAGTCCATCACCCGGAATAGCCAACACCAAGTTATCTAGCCTGGCCACAGCTGAGGGAATGCGGCAAGAGTCCCCGAGGTCACCGCAGCGAGGCTGAGCACAGACACCAAGGAACAAGCCAAACCCGCTGGGGATTTGCAATGCAAGCAGCCTTTCCAGGTTTCTTTTCCACTTTGCTCCCACCCTGCTGTTGGATTTGAGATCATGTATGTGTTTTGCTGTTGATTACAAGAGGGTGTTAAAATCTAGGGAGGGAAGAGGATTCAGAAGGATTAATATGTTAGTTTTGATTTAAGGGGATTTTATTTTCTTTCCCCTTATCCCTGCCCTTCATCAGTGTTAACACAACTTCATCTTCATTATTTTTATTTTAGGTCGGTTAACATTGTAGCTTTTGGGAATGAAAGAGGTGGTTTTTCTGAGGACAATCAGCAGCCCAGCCTGATCTGTAGCTATCTCGGGAGGAGTGCTCTCATTTCCCAGATTGACAGCAGCTTGTCTGCCAGTCACATTGGAATCCCAGTTTTTACTGAATATCAAGCCTGTGTATTTGGAAATGTCAGACTGGTGGTACACGATTGTCCTGTCTGGGTAAGAGATCCATCTCAGTCTTTTTAACTGCACTTAACAGTGTGAGCTGTTTTAGTAAAATGAAATAATATCTTAATTTTAAATGCTTTTGATTGTTCTGGGATTTTATTTGTAGTTTTATGACTGCACTTAGTAAAAACCTCTAAAATGTAACCAAGCAAATGGTGGGAAGTCTCGAAGGTGCTACAAAAAGGCTCTCATAAACAAGCCTTCCCTGTAAGAAGATGTCTTTTTCAACTGTGTTACTTAGTGAAAATTTTTGTGAAAGAAAATCCAGATGTAAACAAGAATGCCTTCTTTGTGACACTGCATCATAAGCTCTTTCTCCAAATACTTGTCAACAATAAAACGAAATCTTATTTTTCTGTAAAAAAAAGGCAGTAAGTTTTCCAGCTGTGAAAAATGACAGATTAAAAGATCTGATAGCTTGCAAAATACAGTGTAGGGAGTAATTTTACTCCTCCCACAAAGAATAATCACATCTTAACATGATTACCTTTGTCTGATGGTAAATAAAAAAGATTTTTGCACTGTTGCAAGTTGTCAGCACTTTTGTTAGTAAGTGAGAAAACTTAGTTTGGAGTGTGAGCAGATCAATGATTATGTAAGAAATGATACTGATAATCTGAATTAAAACATATTTAATGACTACTTAGTAGCCTTAAAAAAACCCCTCAGTTTACCAGCTTTTAGAAATTAAAACAATAATCAGTTTCAGCTCCATAATTCTATCCTTTGGGTGGTTTTTGTGCTCTTGTAAGGGAAACCTTTTGTAGAATCTGCAGGAACCAGAACAGCTCCATGAAATGATCAGAAGCCAACAATCTTAAAATGAAACAATCCAGTTTAGCTGTCCTTCTGTTCTTTATTTCTATTTGGCAGCTGTGCTACAGGCACCAGTTCAGATGGACTAGGGGATCCTCTTTCTAATCTGTGAAGCTGCATGTGACCTGCACATGCAGTTTCCTGGAGTCACCAGAGTGCAGCAGAGTAAAATCTCCTGAATATAAATGAAGTCTGTAGGACTTCAAAGGCTGTTTCAGAGGGATGGAGGGAGGTGGGTAAGGGAGGTGGGAAGGCAAGTGGGGGTAGCTGGAGAAGGGGAAGGAAGGACATAGATTGGAGACAGAGTTTATGTGTTTTTACGTTGCTTTAATTGCATTTGGCCTTCTGCAAAACAAGGTTGTTCAGTTCTGGAGACCTTATAATTTCTGCCCTTCAAAAGTTAGCTTGTTATTGTCTTAGTGATTGCATTTCTGAAGCCTCAGTTTTTTTCCCTCTATCAGCTAAAGGAGGCAGGAGATATATTACTGAGAATGTTGAGGACAAATTAGCATTTTTGTCTTCATAACAGACATCTCACATAGCAGGACTGGATGCTGCAGACACTTATTTGTCATGCATAAAGCAGTGTCCTTGCGAGGATAAGGCAGAACAGGACTATTTCCCGCTGACTGGGTGCTTGATGTTTACTATGTCACAATGGTTTGTTCAGGGCTGCTCCTCTGCTAGCCTGGGGAAACAGCACAAAACAATTCAAAATGTTGAGCGATGTTGCCTCAAACCATATTCTGCATGGAAAAGGATCTCTGTTTCATGTTACCAAAACACAGAGGTGCTGGTATGGTGGGCCTTGCAGTATTTCAGCTTCTACCCTCTGAGCACAAGGCAGATTTGCGTTTCACCTGGGATTTGTATCTCATCTAGCTTAAACCCATATGATTAAGGCAAGACAGTCCTAGACATGAACTTCGCAATTGAGGACACTGATAGCTGTGAGTCTCAAAACTCAAGGGTGCCCAGCTGCCCTTTGTCTTCCACAGCCATCAGTCTGGAAAAGCCATGTTGATGTGACTTAACTGAGTAGAGCTCCACAGTGAGTGGGGGGATCCTTTTGCATAGCAGTTTGTGGTGCAGTTTAATTTTCTTGAGTTTCAGTCTGCTGCTGCGCCTGCCTGTCAGCCCAGGGCACTGCTCAGCCTTTTGAGTCTGCAGGAGGGTAAGCAGGTCAATTGTCTTCAGGAAATTAGAAAGATAAATTCATGTTTGCCAACATACAAACTAGCATGCTGTGAGGAGTTCTCCTTCCCCTGGCGTGGGTGCAGAATGAAAATGTGGACTTTGAGGACCTTATAATTCACACAGATATCACAGGGCTGTAGAGACAGTAGTGGAACATTGCACTTTTCAAAATCTGGCGGCAAAATATCAGTTTCCAAGGACAGGTTGTTCTTTTGTCTGCTACTGTCTGGGTGTACCACTATGGCTTGCTGTGTGGCACTGCTCTGGCAGAGCTGTGTGCTGTATGCAGGGGACAGGCACTCAGTGCACTGACATCCTTATAAATCATGTGGCTTCAAAATGTTTTCTCAAAAAATGCAAACTTAGGGTAAGAGAAGATATAAAGAACTAGGGAAAACACATGTGTGCTAACATCTATGCTGAATATTGTTTCTGAATTTTAATAGCTGATCAGTTACTAATGCATGCTTAAGCTGCTCTGTAATAAGGTATATTGAATAAGAATGTCCTAGTTTTTTCTAATTTTGGAAGGGTAAACCTCTGTATGGAGCTAATAACTCATAAGGAGTAATTTGCAAGATGAATTTTAGGACTTGCTTTGGAAAAGACTGCTTTAATTAACACTCTGTGTTAGATCTGACAGTCTTCAGCACTGAGATGCCATTTTATTGCCTTGCATGTATTTTGCAATTCCACTTTATCCTGAACTTTTTATGGTTCTGCAGAAAAAATGGAGGCAGAAGTCTTAATATCTAATGGCAAGTGAATATTCCTCAAGTCCAGAATTAAGCATAGCATGGAAGCTGTAATTCATGTTCTGATTAATTTAATTTACAGTGCTGGAAAATAAGTGGCAAAATAAAAAATCCTTTGTAAGTGTTCCCTACTTGAAGTAACTCTTGTTCTCCCCTCTCTTACTTGTAGCAATACTCTAAGGATAGGAGAGTGTTTCTGTCCTCAGCTGGGGGGTCTTGCTGCCCTTTGTAACTTTTTCTACTAAAATAAGACCCATCTGGTTTTGATTGTTTGTTTTGTTTTTGTGGCTTTTGCTTGGTTTGTTTGGGTTTATTTTTCCCCATGGGAAACAATACCCCCAGATTTTTTTTTGCTTTCCCCTATTTTATAAAAACTGCTCAGTTTCTAGAGAATTACTTACATCAACAAGTACAGAAATGTTATAAAAAGGGAAAATAGAGCAGCTGGGTTTTGGAGATTGCCTTGTGCTGGATTAGATACTTGATGAGGGGTGGATGCTCAGCTTTGTCTGCTCAGAGCCTTGCACAGAGCTGCAGACCTCCATGGGGTTCACTTAGTACACAGGTGTATTAACTGCAACTTAAATATATTAACTACAATTTTGAGAAGCTGTTCTGTGATTTTTTTTTCTAATTCTCCTTTACAACAATCTCTTTCCCCAAGTCTTTTTGTATTTTTTCCTTGTTATTTACTGCACCAACAGGAGTTGTCCCTCAAACACTGTGAGCTTTCTTATGTCAACAGTATCATCCATAGTGTAGTTCTCTGTCTTTTTTCTTTTTATCAGAATTCTTGTGCTCCATTGTGCTGCCAAGGTTGGCCAGCCCTTATCATGTCTAAAGGTAAAGGAATCTGAGCCACTTTCAGCTTTTATTTACTATTTTTAGAAATCTAGACATATTACTGCTTCAGTAAAAATTACAGCTAGTAACTTTTGATTTTTCAGTATGTCATCCCTTCTCATTCTTAAGCTTGAATGCCTGAAGTGGCTATTTACAAGAAATGATCATATCCTGGTATGATGCCTTGTGAAGGCTGACCTAGAACAAAGGCTAGATGGAGTCAAAGAATGAAGCAGGTATTTATTAAAGGGCCTCAATGGATACACCTTGGGCAGTTCAAGAGCCCAGCCAGGGCTACACCCAAGATGAACCCAAAATGGTCTCAAAGTGGATGGCCGGTCACGAGGTCTCTCACTTTTATAAGTTCTGGTCCATTAGCATATTGGAGTTAATTGTCCAGCTATAGCTTCAGGTTATGCAGTCCCATCCTTCTTGTTTTTCTCTCTTCATTCTGCCGTTGTTTATGCTCTTGTGCCTGAAATTTGGATTGGTTGTCCTTGGCTCCCAGCTAGACAAGTAATTGTTTTAGCTACCTGCTCTGTGAAGAGAGCTTACCAACACTTAATATGAAGCTCAGAACTGCACAATAAAGCAGTACAGAATCTGAAAAATATAAAAGCTAAAACCAGAGGCATCAGGCAAAAAATACTATTAAATTCCTTTATGAGAGGATAACGCAGGCCAATATGATCTTCCTTTGTTTTATGAGAGGGATGTTTAGGGGGATTTCTGAAATAGATACTTCCATCTGTGCTACAGATTACTTATCTGAGTAAGTTCAGGGGACTAGTAAGTTATGTAGAGTACACCCATAAAATTTGCCCTGCTGCAGACCTGATAAGAAATTGCAGAGGAATCCTGGAAAAAAGCTGGTAAGGCTCTGGTATGTCATGTGGAGAAGATCAGTGTGAAGAAGCTTTTGGTAGTGGAGACTGGGTCTGTAAATGGATCATAGAGAGGGATAACTTTACAATGTTCCCAATGCAGTTCTCTTGGATCCTCAGGAAATCCCGAGGGAACATTCCTATGATGTGTCCAGGCGCCCTTTTCCCCACAAAGAGTGGTTGGCATTGCTGCAGCCTCAGATCCAGGGCTGGGCTGGTTGGACATGGGGACACTTAGGAGCAGCTTTCAGAAAGAGCGTGGGCATTGCAAGAGCACTTGTGTGAGGAATTTCACTGCCATTCAGAAAGGCATTCATAAATAATTTTTAACAAAGCAAGTATTGTTGTCTTGAGGAATCATGTGATTTTGTAGGAAAATCATATCTTCAATGCCTCTGAAAGCTTCATTTTCAACATTGAATCTTGAGAAGTATAATTTACTAACAGCAAGATTATGTTATGAGACACTTAGAACAAAGGCATGCAAGGAAAGGATGAAGATTTTTCCTAATATGTCCTGAGTGGGACAGCATCAGAAGTATAATTATGATTAATAAGGTCATAATAATAAAATAACCTTAGCTGTGCAGATACTTCTTCCTTTTGCCAATGGCTGACTTGTGAAATGGAGCAGGAAGCATGATGAGGAGTAGCTGTTACAAAAATTTCATAGATGGAACCTGAAATTAAGGTTACTCCTGAATCTGAACATCTCTTCATCTTCTGAAGAAATTCCCTCTGTCATTTTTGCATGAAAAGTTCTCTAAAAGCCATAATGAAGGAGGCTCTAGATGCATTGTCTCAGGGATGCCTTGTGCAAATAACCCATTGCCGGAGATATTTTTGGAGGATTTTCCTGGCACATGAGATTTAGCTCCGTTGTACACTGGAGTGAGTGGAAAACAATATACAAACAATATAAAAATACACATATTAAATTCCATAAGAAGTTTCCATAAGCATTTTTTATTACTTATGCTTAAAGCTGTGCAGTTACAGTGTATTTGTGCACCTGTGCTCTACACTTTGCTTATGATACCACCAATTGTCTCCAATCTTGTAGAGATGGGCAGGTGCAAATCTGGGCTGAGCTTGAAAACAGCTGGAAGGAAATTGCAAAGAAACAGATGTATTTTCTGTCTGCCAACAGAACAGATAAATATTCAATGTTATTTTTTGGGTTGTATTGTATTTTTCCTTTAAACCTTTGTTGTGTTAAATGTATACAACTCTTAAAATTTTTCCATTGAGATCTTCATCAACTAAAGTGTACTAAAGCCATCCCTTGAAAATTCTCAATTTTTGCCTGCTTGTGTGATCACGTTCTCCAAATATCCATCTAGATGGCTGTCTTGAAGCACTGTAGCTGGTAGTCCTACTGCTAGAGGTGCTAAATGTGCATTTATGTGTAAATGTTATGTTATTAACTGGGCCTAAATTATTGTATTAAGTGCTAATTGAGACTGCCCTTAGCCTGGGATTATAATAGTCTCTAACTGAGTTGTCTCTAAAAAAAAAGTATCAATAGCAGTGCACTTGACCTCCTCTCTTGTCAACATGGTTAATAATGTGAGAGCTATTCCTGATAAATCGTTAACTGTGCTTTACTTATTGCAGAACAAAAACTTCTATTACAGAGATCAATGAGAATGCCTACTATAATTTATTTCCTGACTTACTTCTTTTTAAGGTCAAGACCTGAATTGGGAATGATGTGCAATTACATTTTAGGCAAATACTTGCTGGAAATACTTCGATTTGAATCAAGGTCATGCTACTTCCTGTAGTTAAGAGCACTGCAGCTACCTCACCAGATTTTAAACAATGACCCTTTTGAAGTGATCAAATATAGTTATGTTGATAATGCAAGCTGTGCCACTTGTTGATGTTACTGATCTTTTATGTACTTGACTCCCATTTGTAATGCTCCTATTTCTGTGGCTTGCTCTACAAAACTCAAATTGCTCCCCCTACCCTAACTTTGAGTTCTCCCATTTTGTCACTTCTTCTGTGCTCATTTATTCTGTTTTCACATTGTCTTTATTTCATTACTGCTAATTTCCATTTCTTTCCCTCAAGGTCCCAATTTCTTCTAGTTTTGCCTCATGTTATGCAGGGCTGCCATAGAATCAGAGAATCCCTGAATGATTTGGAAGGAACCTTAGAGATCATCTCATTCCAACCCCCCTCACATGTTGGGGGGCTGCACAAACATGTGCTTGAGAATGGTTAGTCCTTTCCTGCCATGGGCAGGAACACCTTCCACTAGACCAGATTGCTCAGAGCCTCATCCAACTTGGCCCTGAACACTGCCAGGGATGGAGTACCCACAGCTTCTTGAGGCAGATTGTGCCAAGGCCTCACCATCCTCTGTGTATAAAATGTCTGCCTTATGTCCAACCTAAATCTACCCTCTTTTAGTTTAAAACCATCGTCCCTTGTCCTGTCACAACAGGCCCTGCCAAAGAGTTTGTCCCAATCTTTCTTATAAGCCCTCTTTCAGTATATAAAGGGCAAAAATAGTCTCTCTGTTCTTAGAGGCAATAGTATTTCGGATGTTTGGATATCAGATATTTTTTTCAGTTCTCTGAACCAGTTCCAGACTTCTGTCAAGGGTTTTCAATTCAGCCAAGGCTTTCACCTGGTATTTATGAGCTACCTTCAGGTGAAGCAGAAATTGCAGAATCACAGTTCCATGAAAAATACACAAGTAATAACTATATATTCCATGTGGATACAGCACAGTTGTAAATTAACAGAATATCAAACTATTTTAGAGGTTAAGCCATCAGCACAGAGCAATGAACATTTGAATGTGAAGTTGAAAAAGAAAGTTTAGGTATGTGTTGAAGTCCTTTTCCTGAAGGATTAACATTAGCATTAACACCTTGTAAAGCTTTGTGGAAGCTCTTGTGAGGCAGATAAAAATCACACTGAATTATTATGTTTGTATTTAAAAGTTCATAGGTACATAGAATAGTTCTGTGTAACCCTTTCCCTAAAATGGTGTGATTAATAATGTTTTTGTATGAATTGCTGAAAACCTCTGAAACCACTGAAGGTGCTTTTATTCGCTAAAGGAAACAATTTTTAAGTTAAGTAATTAAACCAGCAAAGTTTCTTCCTGAAAGAATATTCCCTGTTGAACCCTATTTTTAATTCTTCTTGCAGAATTCCTGAATTAATGGAAAATATTTATGATTTATTATAACAAACATCTTGCTCTCCAAACAAGGAAATTACAAAGCAGGAAGTCTGCTTATTGTTGCGTGTCTTCAAATAAGATCTAATCAGACAAAAACACTTACGTAAAGTTTTGCATTAAGAATATAGAATATTTCATCATTTTCTTTATAGACAGTAAATTCTTGATCTTTTTTTTTTTCTTTTTAGGATATATTTGACAGTGACTGGTACACCTCCTGCAGGCTCATTGGAGGAGCTGATATTATTGTGATTAAATATTCTGTCAATGACAAGACTTCATTTCAAGATATAAAGGACAGCTATGTGCCAATGGTAAAAAAAGCACTAAATCACTGCTCAGTTCCAGTAATAATTTCTGCTATTGGTGCAAGAAAAAACGGTATGTATCCAGCTTCCTGTAACAACATATAAAATCTCATTTGGAAGTTGGGTATAGTGTAATTTCACTAGTAGCTGTTAGTTTTTCCAAGCTGCTAACAGAAACAGTTCATCTATAAGGATGACAGTAATATGCACATGTATTTTAGCTCTTTAGACTGGTGTGCTGGCAAGAACACTGTGCTTAATTAATCCCAGTGATGAAAGGCAGCCTATCCTTCTTTGACCTCTGCAATGACTCTTCTTGTGGAACCATCACACATGGGGATTAAATCTAGTAATTTAGATTAAGCAACATACATTTGGGTATAAAGTATCTTTAGTGTAAGAGATTAAAATTATATCCAGCAGTCTGAAAACACTGGAGAGTGTTTTCAGAAAAGCCATGAAATTCTTTGGGATTTTTTTTCCTAAAGCAATGAAACAAAAACACAATTCTGGCTTGTCTTTTACTTCGTGATACTTTACTAAAACAAGTGTTTCTGAGCATCCATCCTTTTAATGAGTAAGAGACATGATGAGCGTAGATGTAAACATTTATTTTGTAATGTACCTAGAAATATTAATCCATATGAATTATATCCTATGTGGATGGAATGCTCAGTGTTGCCAAGGTCTACTTATAAATCTTTTATCTCAGTGAAAGATAAAGGACAGTTAAAGAGCTCCATAACAGTTCAATATTTCTTTTCTTCCATTTAGTAACTCACTAATCATGACCAAAAGCTTTTATGCTCTGATTTATAGAGGAGTAATAAATCTCCCACTCTAAAGGCAAGGTCTTGGTAAATTGTATGTATTCCCCAAGCATTTTCTTACACTTTGTATATACAACAGGATGTCACCAAATTGAGTGACTCCTCTAGTGGTTTTTTTTTTCTTTTCCACTTTGTTGTTTTTTTTTTCTTCCTCCCTAAGTAATGTGGCCATGGGAGACATCAGGCTGGACCTCTGGGTTAACCTTGGGACATGTCAGAGCAAACTGCTGTGCACACACAGAACACTTTTGTTTCTGGGAGGTATTTGTGAACACAGCAGTTTGCTTATACAGATAACTAAGATCTTAATCCTCTGTAGTGATAAATGCTGCCAATACAAATGATTTGAAAAACCCAGAAAAAGCTGTTTCATTACATTATCCATAGGTTTAGGCAGAGGACATGAATGTGAAGCATGCACAGCGCATTTGAAAGCACATCCATGGCTGGCAGGTTCTTACTGTCATTAAGCAAAGCTGACCCAGAGTGGCTAAATGATTTTTAACATTTAAATGGTATAATCTTAAAAGTACCTATTTTATTTTTATAAAAATGTATGTAATATACGTGTAAATGATTCAGATCCTGCAGTATGTACAAACCCATCAAAGGTTGTTCTGGAGTGGAAATTTTCTTCTTTCATTAATGGACATGCCGCAGTAATTCAACAGGTTTAAGAGTGACACTCATGAATGATAACACCTGCAGGCTAGTACAAGACGTGGGCATGCAAAAGTACTGACCCAAAGCCAAATCTGTCGTCCAGAAGTCTGGCTGGACTTTTCCACCTTAGCAAAATCAATAAAGTAATGCTAATGTAATGTATACAGAGGTTTGTAAAGTGACTAGTATTTTGAATTTATTAATAAGAAGTTGGGGGTTTTTCTGTAATTACAGATTTCTTACTATAAAATTACTATGTTTTCATTTCCCTCTTTGTTCTCCTTGAAGTAAGATATCTTTACAGTTATTTAGGAATCTAAGAATTCTGCTTTACTTGGCCAATTTTTTTTTTTTTCATCACTTTTTATCCCAGGAGTGCCTTGCACCTGTCCACTGTGCACTTCAGACAGGAGGAGCTGTGTCACAACCTCTGAAGGAGTTCAGCTTGCAAAGGAACTAGGAGCCACTTACCTTGAACTGCACACTCTTAATGACTTCTACATCCAGAAATACTTTGGAGGAGTGGTGAGTGAGAATCTGCTGTTTTGGAAGTAGGGTGGAACATGCATGAGGTGCATGACTGATGTGAGGGCTTCAGAGAGCCAGGGGAGGCACACCATGGGCCCTTCCACCAAGTTCCCACCAATGCAAGATTCAAGTTAGATATTAGAAAGTAAGTCTTCACTGTGAGGGTGGTCAGACACTGGAACAGAATGGTCAGGTAAGCTGTGAGTGCCCCATCCTTGATAGTGTTCTTGGCTGGGTTGGATAGGGCTTGGAACAACCTGGTCGAGTGGAAAGTGTCCCTGCCCATGGAAGGGGGATTGGAACTCAATGGTCTTCAAGGTACTTTCCAAGCCAACCATTCTAGGATTCTATGATTCCATGATGCTGTCTGAATTAGCAGTACCAAGGTTGCTTTGGTTTTAAGTAGGAAGATTTAGGAAAGCTGTTTGACACACTGCCGTAAATTTTCCACTTGTATTCTTGTCCTTTTATCTTGCTGGATAACACCCAGCTGAATGAGGCCACTCCCCAAGATACTATTAACATCTAAAGAGGTTGATAATTGAATATCTTTATGTCTGTCAATTCTAGGAAGATTAAATACACAATTAATCACAATCATTTGAATAAATAATCTTTTAAATTGTGCTAGTTCTATTTAAATATGGTAGCTTCTCATAAAGGAGTTTTGGGACTCTGATGGATGACTGATAATAGTGTCATTGCATACAGAACCTGTTATACCCCTTAATTTGATGTATAGGTTGTTACTAAATAACAAGGGTTTTTTAAAATATATATTTCTTGTCTTAGCTGGAATATTTTATGATCCAAAGTTTGAATCAGAAGTCATCCAAAAAAATGAAGAAAAGGAAAAAGACACAGAAGTGCCATCGAGTCCAACCACCTCAGCTTGAACAGCCAGGTGCTCATTGATATCTGGTCTCTAGTATAATTCCTTATGTGTGTCACTTTTTTTGCACAATTAGTATTTTTTACTACATTTTTTACTAACAAATGTTACTGTGAGCTGTGCAGTCTATTGTCAGTTATTCTGGTTATGTTGCATCATCTTTTAGTGATAGTTTAATTTACTTTGGGAGAATTGTATGGCAATATATAACGTTGCAATGAATTTCTAGTTTATTTTAGATATAATAGGAGTGGTTTTCTGGTGGACTTAGGAAATAATGAAAACATTAATTGATAAAAGCTTTACATAAAATCTTAGATTACGAAAGAAAGTTGTTAGAGCATGAATTATTATTCTACAGTATAATAAAATAGTGTTTTTGTTTGCTGCAGATAAAGCAAGGGAGAGAAGTACGTACCTTTATGTGATTTCTGAGCATCCTATGCATTTGTTCAGTGAAAAAATTACAAGTAGTTACCTCTAAATCGGTTGTCTCTTCTTCTGTGTTCTGAAAATTTGCTCAGAACTCTTAGATTTGGAATACACAGTCAAAGTTTCTTTATAGTGTAACTTTCTATAGAGGATTCATGAAAGGACAGACACTATTAAAGTAAGTATTTCTTAACTTACTGTACTAAGTATTTCCATTTTTAGAGTATTTTACTCAAGACATTCAAACAGCATATAAGAAATATTGTTATTGAAGATCTCTTTTAAAAATTAAACTGACTTGATAAGGTCAGTTGTCCTGTGGATAGCACTTGCCTAAGTTTTACAGCCTGACTTCTTTTGCAGAAAAGATGCCAATCCTGAAGGGCGAAGCCTCGCACTATAACACAGACCTGCACAACCTGCTCTGCTGCTGCCAGTGTGCAGATGTGGCCTTCTACCCTGAGGACCTCAGCACAGCAGTGGAAGCTCACAAGATCATCCTCTGCTCTGTCAGCCACCTCTTCATGCTGCTGTTTGGGGTGAAGAGCCCATCCGATGCCCATGACACCTCCATCGTGCAGCTGGCACAGAGTCTCTTTGCGGTGGAGGTGGGCGATCCTTTCCCCTTGTCCCCTAGTGGTGTCCCACCCTGTGTCCCACCAGTCAGGGTGGTGGTGAAGGATTCTGTCTTCTGCTCTTGTCTCCCAGATATCCTCCACTTCATTTATTCAGGTACCTGCTGCAAACAGATCTGGCTACTCATTTCCTATTGTCTCATGAAGGAATGTGTGCATCACCCTAAGGAACATGTCTTTGCTGTTGAGAGATGATGTCTCACCATGTTTCCACATCTATTTTATCGCTTGTGATTACTATACACAATGAAAAAACATCATCTCCTATAACAAAAATTAAATTATCTGGAATTGTCATTCCAGATCTAATGGGCCTAAATTAAATTAGTCCATAGGCTAACATTAATAATATACAAAATTTTGCCAAAAAAATTTGGAGTTTCAGTCAGTTTCAGATCCTAGGCTTTTAAAATATTGTAAACAGTTGCATGTTCTAAACACAAGGGCAAGAGTGCAGAGTTACTTAAGAAAACTCAAGTAATTTTTATTCTGAGTATGATGCAGCTGAAGAGAAAACAGTGGTAAGTGTGGCAACCTCTGATGCGTTGCATGAGTTTTGCTACCAGTTGGTACAGACTGTGACCTCACCTACCTAATGCCAGCTATTAAAACAGCATTGATTTTTTTTTTTAACTTTTCAGATGTTGCTTAGAAATCCTTAGCAGAAAGATTTGGTGTTTTCTTCTGGAAGTAGCCAGTACCTGTTTGTTCTTTATAAAATATTTTTCACCCTGTCAAAGAATCTTTCAGCTTTCAGTTGGAGTTTGTACATCAAAGGCAGTTCTTTACAAAATAGTTACAAACATAAAGAACAGATGAAGACATTTTTCACTGAAAAAAATCCCTGAATGGATTTTTTTTTTTGTTCTTATTTCTTGGAGACAAGGATAGGGAATTAAAATTTGGGTTTCAGCAGGTGATTGATATTTTTAATTTTAATATTTTTAAATTTTTAATTCATAGAATAATTTAATAATTTGGGTTGGAAAAGACCTTTAAATTTATCAAGTCCAACTACTAACCCATCACTGCCAAGCCCATCACTTAAACCATGTCCCTAGGTGCCACATCTTTGAAGTGCCTCCAGGAATGGTGACCCCACCACTGCCTTGGGCACCTTGTTCCAGTGCTTGACAACCCTTTAGGTGAAGAAATTTTCCTGATATTGAATCTAAACCTCCCCCAGTGCAACTTGAGGCTGTTTCCTCTTGTTCTGTCACTTATTATCTGGGAGAAGATACTGTCCCCAGCCTGGCTACAATCTCCTTCCAGGCAGTTGAAGGGAGTGATGAGTTCACACCTGAGCTGCCTTTACTCCAGTCTAAGCATCTCCGTAAACATTCTTCATCTGTTACCATCTATAGTTTGTGTCTACTGCCTTGTGTGCACTAATTTTCCTTTTTTACTTTCTTTTATGTCAGCCAAGGAGCCATAAAACTGCGCAGGTGCAGGCAGAGCTCTGCCTTAGGTCTCAGCTCCCAGCCTTTGTGCCTTTGGCACAAGGTCATTGTGCCTTTTGGTGGCTCTGAGAGGTGACCATGTCTCTTGAAGGCACTTGAGGTACACGCTGAGAAAAGAACAAATAACGAGTTTTCAGCTTTTCAGGACTGTGACATGATGCTCATGAGACTATAAACACTTAACCAGTGTGGAATAGATGGGAGATAGTTGAGTTGAGCATGCTGTGTGCTGGAGGTGCTGATTCAGCCTCTCAACAGCAGAGCATCTTCAGGGCTGTGCTGAGTTGGGCTTGTCACTGAGCTTGATCTATTTCTGTCTCCTTCGTGTCCTGGGTTAGAACTGAAAGTTACTGCAAAGCCCCATGGTGCCTCTGAGACTTACTCTAGCAAAGTGCATGAAGATAAACTATCTTTGTTTTTACTCTCTTCATTTTTCCAAGAAAGCTATAGAGACACCTTAGTGAATGTCATGGCTTTGACTGCAAAAACAAGAATAACAGAAATTCTGCTGCAAACTTTGTGCTGGTTTTAGCTACAAGGACTTAGAATGTAACTATGCATTAAGTTTTTCTAGTTCAGACACCTACAGAACAGTGCAGCCAGCAGCATGGGCAGAAAAAATTCCACATGGGCAAAAAAAATTTCCACAAATGTTGAAACATTAAGGATTTTTTTTCCTGAATCTCTACCTGCAATATGTAGTGACTGAACTGGGAGGAATTAATAGATTGAGTGTGAAAGCAAGTGAGATGCTCTTGTCTGTTGATACTTGGTTGCACTATAAAAAGTACGATGGAAATTTAATGTGCAAAAATTGCATCATGCTCTTCCTAAAAGCAAAGATCGGGCTGATTTATGTACAAACCCCCTATCATTTCTGCAGGATGTGTCTGGCATTGATGTAATCTTTCCTCTGCCTGCTGAGGCCTGTGCCTTGCTGATTTATAATCCATCTCCCCCTCGTTTTGTGATAGGTGCTTTCCAGTGGGAACAATTAGAAGAGGACATAAAAAAGAAGTTGAAGGATTCAGATAAAACAGAACATGTGCTTGAGAAAGTTAAATGCATCCTGAAAACTCCAGGGAAGGTACAGCTAACTCCCTTGGGTCACCATTAGTTACTGAAGTTTTTGAGAAATTGTTTTGTAGGCAAGGTTTTCTTGTCAGTCTTTGTTTTAAAGTCACTTTGGCTTACACAGCCTGTACTTTTTCATGTTTTCAGTGGGTCGTTTGCAGGCACATACACAGACATCCTGATGTAACATGCAGAATTAATGTAACTGGAAAAAAATCACACAAGCAGGTATTCTAAAAGGATTACTCGTATTCACAGCTTTTAGCATTGGCTGGCAGTATGATTATGGGTTGCTAATTCCCATATAATAGAGGCTCCCCAGGAAAGTTTTGCTCCTGAACACATGCCAAAAGTTGGGCTTCTGCAGTAGATCCAGAGGGGTGGTTTCTCATATAAATGTTGTCATGTGGAAACTGTCTGTAAGTCAATATATTTAATTCAGTAGAAGATGACACAAAAATGTAACATATATCATATTATTAAGTTAATAAAAAGTCACAATGTAGAATTAGTTTTAATATAGAATTTGTTTTTACAGACATTTGCTCTTGAAGCTTATACATTCCCTGAAAATATAGAACTTGCTGTAATGATTTCTGTTGATTTGTATGGGAAAACCTCTCACATTCTCTTGAAATAACACAATATAGAGATCAAAAAGTTACTGAGCTGTTTTCAGCTTCTGACTGCTCTGTCTTAGGCTTACCAGCCCTTAGTGCCCACAGCTAAAACATTTATAGGTTTGGCCTTGGATAGCCTGAAGACTTTTAAGATAGTGAGCCTGAGCTATTGTCATTTCTTTTATTCTTTTTTTATGCCTTCATGGTACTCTTATTTCCCATTTAAGGTTTTTTTTGGAGGCCAGAAAGAAGGAATTGTGATTTTTCTTAGTAAAACTAAGAAAACTAAAAAAAAATCTATAAATTTAAGATTTTAACCATAAATTCAACTTCATCTGAATTTCACTTGTCACAGTCTAGCAACATGATTTTGATGTTGTTCCTTTTGGCAGCTTTAGATTACATTTTTAAGGTAAGAAAACCAAAACTGAAAACTTACTGGGCGTACTGGGTTTTGGAGGGTCTTGACACTTCCAGGTTACTGTAAGAGGAGTCTGTGCTCCAGCCTGTGAGCTCCCCCTGCCTCTGTGGAGGCAATTCCAGGGCAATATAAAGAAACACGGAACTTTGAACTGCCTTGCCCCTATACACAGCATCGAACTTGGGGGCGTGGTTGTGTGTCCCATCCCTGCTCCCCCCAGAGCCCTCAAACCTCGTTTTGCTGCAGCATTGGGTCTGGACAGGGAAAGTATGCAAAGGTTTGGACTCCAGAAAACTGGTGAAGCTCAACCTGCCTGTAGGGGCTGGATGGGGTAGTTTTGTCAAAGGTCAAGTATAGCAAGGAGAGATCTGAGGTGTGACTATGGGGGACAAGAGACCCCTCAGAGCTGCTGCACTGTAGAGAATAGGAGATTAGAAGATAAATGTTGATGGCAGAGGAATACACATGTGAGATGCTGTTGTTTATTTTATATTTATCATCTTTATCATTTATCATATAAATGATGTCCCATAACATTTAGTACTGTTGGCAGCCACATATGACAGCATTTTATTACTAATTTGTTTTTCAGCTAAGCACTGTAAAGGACTGCAAATCTCACCAGATAAAACTGCTCTATAATACTTCTCTCAGGCTATTCTTTAACACACCTTTGCTGGCTGATGTAATCTTCAAAATTCAAGGTACCGTACCTCTGTTCCCTTGCTCTCCAGCCTTTTTCCTTTTTCCCCTCTTCAGGAATGTGGGACATAGAGTTGACCATGTTCCGTGGCATCAAAACAAAGGAAATATGAGTGCTTTGCTGTCACTGTGGAAAGCAGGGAAAGCTTGTCCCTGTGGATGCCCTGTAGCAGTGTCCACTCCCAGCATGGTTTGTCTGGGCTGAGCCTATAGGAATTCCCTCTCCCTATCATAGCACACTGTGCCTCCCTGATTGACAATATTTTTTACTATATTTTATTCTATTTTGGTTTACTCCATTTTGTTTTGCAGTCTTTCATTTTGTTTATTTTATTTTTTTTTATTTTAATCTCACTCCTCCTCTCACTCACTCCTTTTAATCTCACTCCTCTCACTCAGCTGCACAAGCACTAGGACATACTCATGGGCTCTGCCTAACATCTCACCTTGGAGAGACACGGGCTTCACCTCAATGCTTGTTGCCCTCAGTGAAAAGACCAGAGGTGGTGGTTATTGACTCCTGGCCAACATCCCCCTGTGCATCTTAGGTGGGTGCTGGCTGTGGAAGCACCTGCCTTATCTCCCCATAAGCTGACAGGGACTGGCTTCACTGTCCTTGCCACCAGGGTTTGGTGACCTGCAGATCTGGTGCTACTGACAACCACCACATTTTACTGCCCAATGTGCTGCAGTGTCAGGATTCAAATTTTTATCTGGAAATTAAATGTGTTCATCCTTACAATAAAAGATTCAGTGTGAGAAATGTGCTGCATGCTTTTGTAAGAATAAGAATGAGATAGTTTTTAAAAGCTAACACTATTCTCAGTCTGTCTATAGTCACCCTTCATGCAGAAACAGCCTTCTAGAATTAGATAGTTGTTTAATTATTTTCAGATGTAAATCTCAGGGACAAATATGAAGCAAAACAAAAGCACAGAAGGACAAGCAGACTCTTTCTAGATGTTTTGTTTAACACACAGAAAAGACTCCACAAAAATATCTTAGAAAAGGAGAGGAAAATACTGATTTGGAGCTCAGTGACATGAACAATTCACCTCAGTGTCCCACTCCTGAGACAGTCTTTGTGGGAAGCTGATGAAACCAGAACACTATATATTTTACAGAAATAAAACCCAAATCTCTGAATGGGTTGACAACTATTTTAAAAAAGCATGCTTATCCACTAATAAAATGTGAACTCTTTTTCTTAATAATTAAAGAATCTTCCAATTTTTTTTCTCTAATTCATCAGTATCAACTGTATCAAAATTAAATAACTACTAAGGGAAATTGAAGGCCCTAATCTTAACCAGACAAACAAATTTGTAAGTTTCTGAGCAATTCCTTGGACACTTAACATTGCTTTGAGCTTTCTAGCTTTCAGAAGTATGGGAGCCAGGAAAAATTGGAGTCCATTATGTCTGTGTAAAGACACCGAACACGGTGGAATGTCTTAATTAGTAGATAGATGTCCATTCCCAAGCACATACAGGACATATAGCATGCAGCTTAGACATAGTGAAAGTAGAAGTACAGGGGGTAGAAACAGAACTAAAGAAAAAAATTCCAGAAGGCTTCAAAGAATAGGTGCCAATGTTGTGGTTAAAAACATAATTAAAACAGTAACTTCTTTGTAAGTATATTCAGTATATTTATCTTGCATGTCAGTTTATCTGTTTATTATAATTTTGATTAAAGCATTTACATCCAACTCTAAATGCTCATTTTGGTTTTGGTTGCTGTCCTGACTGGCACTTGCTTGGCACTTCCTTGCATACAGAACTGGACTGCTCAGTCCAGCTGGACTCTGCAGCCTGAAAGGCCTCTACCACCCTGGCTTGTTGGCCTCTCCAGGTCTTCCAATGCTGTATAGTAAAGCAAAGGGTTCACTTGCAAATAATAGAAAATCAGTAAATTTCTGGAAAAAATTATCAGGTTTTTCTTCATAAGACAACCATTCAGGAAATTCAATTAGGCACAATATTTAATCTGGTTAGATTTATACTTACTTACTGGACATTATGGAATTTCATCTGGAAAAATTTGCCTTTCTCTGCTTTGTGTAGTTATTCTGTACAAATATTAATTATCAGTAGGGTTATTGGTGAACATAAATGACTCTTCATAGAGTCATTCAGGTTGGAAAAGACCCCTAAGATAATCAAGTCCATTTGCATAACAGTTCATACGCTGCATGTTTATAAAATGGGCTGGAGGTTCAGTGAGTTTGAACAGACTTATTCTATTTTGTCTATTCTCTGTTGTTTAGTCTATTTCATTTTGGTTTAATTAATTTTTTGCTGATTTTGTTTTATTTTACTATTCATTATTCATCTTAACTGGTAGGCAGTGAGTGTGTTACTAGTTACTGTCAACCTTCAACATTTTAATCATGTTCAGTGGAGTGAAGACCTCCTAAGGAGATACGAGCTTTAAAATTGAGATCTTTCAGTGTTATACAAGGTCACTGTATCTTTATTTTTATCTTGCATCCTGCAGGTGCAACTGTACCAGCGCACAGGGCAGTTCTGGTGGCTCGCTGCAAGGTTATGGCAGCTATGTTTAATGGTAATTATCTAGAAGCAAATAGCATTCTGGTTCCAGTGTATGGGGTTTCCAAGGACACTTTCCTGTCCTTCCTAGAGTACCTTTACACTGACTCCTGCTGCCCAGGTAAGGAAACTGTAAAATACAGTTCTATATCTGTGACTCATTTTTCCACAGCAGGGCATTGATAGTGAGTAATGTAGTAGCACCTATTTAATTTAAAAATGCCAATATTTGAATGTGCAATGTTTCAAGAAGATAACTTTTTGTATTGTGCAATTAAAAAACAAATCCATCCTATACAAGTAAAATAGAAGAAATATTTCTAATAAAATTATGTATTTGCTTTGTGCTCACATAGCAAGACTCAAAGAAGTTGCAATTTCTTTTCTGATGCATTATAATATTTGGAATTTTATTTTTACTTACAGTAATACTGCTTTCTAGTCTGGATTCGGTGTTTCATTTAAAAGTTATCATTTCTTGAACACACATATAGCTGAGTTTATTATAAACAAGGTTAAATTGCAGGAATACCTTATTTATACACATGGTTATCTTATGCATATGTAAACCCAGAAACCATATGTCAATGGGAGGGTTTGGCAAGAAAAATTGAGCTAAAATATTCTTTATGTCCTGACCTTAATCTTTTTTTATTAGAAGAAAATCTGCATACTAAATCTGAAACATTATTTAAACGCAGCTAATTTTTCCTTGATATAATGACTAAATGATGATATGATATGATATGATATGATATATGATATGATATGATGATATGTATTTTTGCTTTTGTTTTCTTTTGAAATACTTATTCTACCTTATTCTTAGATGTTCCATGTTTCTCTTTTCACTCCACCTAACATTTCCTTGTTTATCAGTTTAAAAATGCAACCAGCGGACTATGTTTTAAAAAATATGTCGCTCCTTTTCCATCTTTGGACTTCTGGCTATGTTGTCTTGTATCATAAAAGTTCTTTTCTGAAAGATAACTTAGCTAAATCCACTTATTAATTATTACTTACTCTAAATAGATCAGCAGCGCTTGACTCATCATCTTCAAGATCCACAATATTGACAGCAATTCTTTACACCCACTGCCAAAAAGTTCTAAACACGTTTTTCTTCTTAATTGAATAGCTTATCTGGAAAAATAAGGTGATACAGGAAACAAAAATTTATAATAATGAAAAATAAAACAAGGTGATCACAGCAGTCTGATTTTGTCTTTGTTGTTAAGTATTTAAAATGTAACTTGGTGAAAAGTAGCTTTGATAATTTTGTCACAGAGGTAAAATACATGTAACTTTTGTCTTCTTGTTTTTCAGCCAGTATTCTCCAAGCGATGTCTCTGCTGATCTGTGCAGAGATGTACCAAGTAATGAGACTCCAGCATATTTGTGAACTTTACATCATCACGCAGCTTCAGAGCATGCCTAGCAGGGAACTGGCTTCCACAAGTCTCAGTATTGTTAGCTTGCTCAAAAAAGCTAAGGTACTTATTGTATATATCAAATGAGAATATATATGTTGACTTTAATAAGTAGTTTTAAAAATTTTAAAAATCTTAACAGCAATTTCTGTTCCCAAGGGAACATGTTGGTATGAAATCTATTTATTAGGGATAACTGGTAACACAAGGCTGGCCAGAAGAAATCCTTCAGCCTTTAATTGCCAGATGTATCATTACAAAGTCATAGAATTTCTTCTACCACCATACCCAGGGCAGCCTCCTCCAGAGCTTGACAACCTTTGCCGCGAAGAAATTTTTCCTGCTATTCAACCTAAACCTCCCTGGTACAACCTGAGGCTATTTCCTCTTGTCCTGTCACTTTTTATCTGGGAGCAGAGACTGACCCCCACCTGTCCACAACCTCCTTTCAGGGAGTTTTAGAGAGTGATAAGGTCCCCCAGAGCCTCTTTTTTTTTCCAGGATAAAAATCCCCACCTCCTTCAGATACTCCCCATAAGATCTGGGCTCCAGACGCTCTAGTCACACCCTCATCTGTGGAATTTCCTTTATCCTGGACACACTGCAGTAATTCAGCTTAAACTACAGCTTCTTCCAGAAAATATGTGTTTTAGGACAGTAAAGATGTACTCGTTCCTCTTTTAGTCAAAAAAGAAAATTATGTGGTATGCAGGTGACAAAGGAGTTCCAATTGGATAGAATATTGTGAGAAATGCATAAAAGCTTGAAAAGAAAGAATTAGAGGCTGAAAAAAAGAGAGAAAATAGAGACAGGGTTGGAAAACAGGAGAGAAAAATAAAAACTAGATGGCAGGATATTGCATTAATCAAATAGGATTTTCTACAGAAAGAGAAGACCACAAAACCAGCATACCACATTCCTTCCCTCCATTTCTGTGAAGCTCTGCCTCTGCAGATGACAAAATTTTCCAGATTCCAGTTTTTTTCTACCTCTGGGAGAGGGACTTCTGTAATTTGTTGGGTGTTCACCTGTTTACGTATTTCCATTAAATGACCTTTCCTTCATTATCTTCCACAGTCAAAACTTTATTTAGTAGATTGCTTAACAGTGGAAACCAGAAATATTTTGACATGTGAGATGTGGTTATGTTTCAGACACGATAGCATTAAGTGGTTTTTTGTCTTTTCTTTCTCCCCACAGTTTCACAATTCTGATTGCCTTTCAACTTGGCTTCTTCATTTTATTGCCACTAACTACCTCATCTTCAGTCAAAAGCCTGAATTTCAAGAACTTTCAGGTATTTTTTCTTTTGAAGAGACATGTTTTTCTGTTTTGCTGAGATGAAAAGTGATATTCTGAATAACACCATTTCTGAATGAGAAAATAATTAGGGTTTCTTTAAGATATTCCAGCAGGATGTTTCACCACCCTGCTGTGGGATCAGTGCACATGACACAGCCAGCACTGCATCACCGTTTTTTGGTTCCTATTGGGAGGGCCAGGTTCCCACCCATAACTGAATTTGCTGGAAAAATTTGGGCATTGTATGTCAACCCCTTCATATTATCTTGATAACTTAAATCAAGGTAATGAGTCATTTTTGATACTTCAGGTGCTGGGGTTTTCTTTGAAGAAAATGGGATTCTTATAGTATGGTCCAGCAGATCTCATAAAATGAAAAAACAATAGTCCATTCAAGTAAATAAATCCAGCTTCTTCCACGGACCTGATATTTATTTTTCCAAGCATTTGTATTTGCTTCCGGTGGTGTAACTAGAAAGTTTTGCTCATTGCCTGTGTGATTTTCCTTCACCCTGATGAAGGGTGCATCTCTTTGACCTGTGACACCTCATCACCTCTAGGTTCAGGACAGCAACACAGCAGCAGGCAGTGGCTCTCCAAGGGCTTTCTAGGACCTGACACCTTCACAGAATCACAGAATCAGCTGAGTTGGAAGAACACACAAGGATCACTCAGTGCAACTCCTGGCCCTGCACAGCACTATCCCCAAGAATTATGCCATGAGAGTATTGTCCAAAAGCTTCATGAACTTTGTCAGGATGGTGCTGTGGCCACTGCCCTGGGGAGCTTGTTGCAGTGCCCAAATACACACTGGGGGAAGAACCTTTTTCTAATCCAGCCTAAACCTCCCCAACACAACTTCAGGCCATACCCTTCGATCCTGTCAGTGGTCACCACCGAGAAAAGATCAGTGTCTGCCCCTCTTTTTCCCACTGCCTCTCTTCTTCCCCTCACAAGGAAGTTGCAGACCCCACTGAGGTCTCCCCTCAGTCTCCTCCAGGCTGAACAGATCAAGTGCCCTCACATGCTCCTCACACATCTTCCCCTCAAAGCCCTTTAATGTCCTCCTTTGGACACTCTCTAATAGTTTAATATAATTTTTATAATGTATAATGTCCCAATCTGCCCCAGGACTTGAGGCGGTGACATCCCAGTCAACAGCAGACCAGGACAATCCCCTTCCCTGCCTGGCTGGCGATGCTCGGCCTGGTGCCCCCAGGACAGGGATGTCCCTCCTGGCTGCCAGGACACTGCTGACTCAGGTTCAACTTGCCATTGACCAGGACCCCCAGATCCCTTTCCAGGGCATGGCTCTCCAACATCTCATTCCTCAGTCTGTCCATACATCCTGGGTTACCCCATCCCAGTTGCAGAATCCAGCACTTTCCCTTTTTGAACTTCCTATGGTTGGTGATCACCTAGTCTTCTAATTCATTAAGGCCTCTCTGAAGGGCCTCCCTATCTTTGAGGAAGTCAACAGCTCCTTCCCAGATTTGTAGCATCTGCAAAATTGCTCAGTGTCCTTTCCAGTCCTCCATCCAGCTCATTTATGAAGATGTTGAAGACCACAGGGCCAAGGATGGAGGACTTTGGAACCCCGCTATCAGGTCACCAGTCCGATGTCACCCCAGTCACTGTAACCCTTTGTGTCTGACCTCACTGCTCACCCTTCAAATTATGTGTTTATCCAGCTGTGGGCTGGACATTTTGTCAAGAAGGATCCTATGAGAAACAGTATCAAAACCTTTACTGACATCCAGAAATGTCAGTTATATCAACTGGCTTCCCTTGATCAACTAGGTGGGTTACCTTGCCATAGAGGAAATCAGATTTGATTAGTAGGATATTCCCCTGAAGAATGAAGCCCTGCCTTGTGCCCAGCTGAGTGCAGTTTGCCTGCCCTCAGGCTCTCCAGGCTGTGGGACTCTGCTGCACCTTGGTGTGAGGCCCTCAAGGAACCAGGAGCAATGGCTGCAAGCTGACTCTGGAATATCTGGGGTTAAGGGGATGAAAATGCATCTTTCTGCAAAATCAGAGGGGATTCATCTAAATAATATTGGTAAAAGACTCTTATATGACTTTGTCAGTGATAAAAACCACATGCAATAGGAGATTAACGTCTTGCTGAATTCTTAGCTGCACTCCTCACCTTGCTTTCTGTACTGATCTTGAGACAAACTACTGGCACAGGAATTGATATACCCTGCTTTATATCTCTGCAGCATAAAAAAATCCTTGCATACCACATATGACTATCCTCTAGGGATAAAGTATGCTTATCTTTAGGAATATTTCTCTATCTCTGTCCTTAATGAGTATTATATTCATTTAAATAAAAAACTTGTTTATTACTAACTTAACAAGGAAACATGGTTTGGTAGCTCTTTCATCTGTGCCATAGCAGAGCTCAGTGTGAAACAGGAGCATTCTTCTTTACTTTTTAGTTGTATTTGTATCTTTAATGGTTTTCAATCTATTTTAAAATACTTTTTGCAGCCTGTGCACATGCTCTGTGTCTATATATTACATTTCATTCCTTTATTTCTTTTTCTAGTGGAAGAGCGCAACTTTGTAGAGATACACCGATGGCCTTCAAACTTGTACCTGAAGCAGCTTGCTGATTACAGGAACTACATCCACTCTCAGAATTGCCACTGCACAGTAATGTAAAGAGACTGAATACACACAAAGTGCATCTCAACTGCAAATTTTCGGATTGGAGATTATATAGAATATAAAAACCGAGTCAAGAGTGAAACCTGATGCTGACCTCCTCTGGAAATTACAGATATTCTTTGTTTTGCTAAAAAATCACTCTAATTTTTACCCTGAAGCATTACAAAATGTATGTTGAAGATTTATTTTAAGCACAAGGACTTCATATTCATGGGGATTAAATGTATTACAGAGCCATGACTGGCATCTGTTCCCCCTTCTAATTTCCTTTTTGTTTATTTTATTGTTTTCCATGGTTATTTGTGGCTGCTAAACTGAATCTGTTGAAAATAGACTAGTTTTGTAAATCTGTGTGTAAGAAAAGCATAAGAATACAGTAGCAGTGCAGGGAAGCTGAGAAGCCAGGTCATAAGTTCTTTACATACTTCAGGATGCAAAAATTTTCTGCAGCATTTGTTAGTTCACAATATAATGGATAGGCTTAAGGAGCATTGTAGTTACTATTAATTTATTACTCCAGAGAAAGCCTGTACTTCTGTTACAACCCTATAAGTAGATATTTTAATTCCAAAGGAATGCCTTTGCATCACTGTATTCTCTTGTGCCTCCCAAATATCTAAAAAAATGACATAATTTTTCCTGCCAGTAAGTAAGAGAAGAAAGCCTGTTTTCACAATCTGCAGAGTACCTTTGTTAGTGTGGTCATACTGTATTTTTCCCCATGAGGAATAAAGAAAGGGAAAACTACATATGCTCAGGGCATATCTGTATGGTACTGATGGACAAGGAAGAAAGGCAGAGGGGTCAACAGCCTTTTATGGGGTTTGAGAAAAAAACTCACCAGCAGAAGTGACTTTTTTGGGAAAAGTGTGTCCTGTAATCATAGGTAACCACACTAGCTAGCAGCATAAATGTTAGACATGCCGGTCATGAAGGAGATGACCCTCACAGATTTGCCAGTGCTGCCAGGGATGTTGGCTTTTGTGGTGGGACTTCGAGCTCAAACCTCTCCAGCGGGGACTCAGTTCAAGTTTAGTTATCATTGTGTGCTCATAAGCATACAATGATAAGCTCACCGTGTGAGACAAACATAGCTGTGGATCCTTTCCGAGATACAAGAGAAAAACCCAGAATATTATGACTGGCATGATCCTTGCAGATGCTATTTTGCATTTTCTTGACCAAAATACATTGTCATGCTGCTCACTTGTTTGTACACAGTATGTGCTAATGCCAAAATGAACCCAGCCTTTACCTGAGCATAGGTACTTTTCTAGAAGTAAAATCTTCTCAAGGAACTAAATGCCTCATTATCATATTTCTACTTTCAATTCTGGTTTTTCATCTGCCTTTGTAATTTGGTATGTAGCCTGAGACTGTGGCATTTCTATCACATCAAATGTACCTGGAAACTGCACTCGTGAGAAGAAGGTGGATAAACAAATTGCTGAAGCTGAATATTTTTTTTTTTTTTTAAGAATTGTTATATTTTTCCATACAGTTTTATAGGTAAATTGTTCTTTTCAAATTCCATTCTAGAGTCATAGAGATTTTTTTTTTCTGGTGATACTTTGCAGAACCTGATAGTGTGTTTCCTTCCCTATTTTTGTATACACACAAAATAAAAGTGTTTATGACTCATCTGGCTGCTGCAGACTCAAAATTCCAAGGTTAGCTTTAGGCAAGAATGATTTATTTTTAAAAAAAAACTCTGCATCTGCAGATCCTAAAGTTCTTTAAAAGATGAATGTACTTATCTATGTCTTGCATATAGGCAGTCTAAAATATAGAGCATTACATTGCTTTTTCAAGATCACGAAAGCATACTGAAATTATTGAACAAAAAAATTAGTAGGAAAATAATATGTATGGAACTTATATATGAAAAAAGTAGTTTTTATTGTTATATAGTTATATAAAATTTTTAAAAATTAAATTACTGGATAGATACAAATAAAACTGTAAGTTTTTTGAAGCTTAAAGTCATAGAAAAATTTGTGCATACAGCTAAACTACAGCTTGTCTAGACACCTGATAGCATCCTTGGATGCTTCTACCAGAAGCCAGCTCAATTATCAAAAGTGGGGATTAAATGCTTCATACTGACATCCTGTGCAAAAGTGACACAAAAGCTCTGTGAATGTTAGTCTAAGCTTCATGTAGTCATGCATTTTTAGTATTTTGAAAGTTTTCCCAGTTTTTTCACTAGGAGTTAGTCTGTTGCCAGTGATTTGTGTATAGATTACACATAAGAAAGTACTGGTTTTAATCTTCTGTAAATGTTTTATAGGTATTTAAAAACAGGCTTAATGGAAATATAAACACTTTATATCCAAACCAGAGAAATATTTTGCTATTATGCATTTTAGTCAGTGGTAGCCACAGGTTTTATACAGAGAAGTCAGGCAGTATAAAAATATTTATTATTTATTCAAAGATTCAGAGATTAATGCTTACTACCATTCAGACAATAAACCACATTTCCATTTTACTGAGTATCCCCATAATGCTGCCTGTATCAGGTGAAGATGTGCTGTACTTGCAGACTTAGACCATCTGATAAATTTTAATTCTTAGAAGAAATCATACTAGAAATTCTTATTTTCATTCTCTAAGATTATTTTCTGTAGGAATCTATGTATCTTAAAGCTATTTTTAAACCTGATAATTTTAGTATTTTGAAACACGACTGAAAGTAGATAATGCTGCTTTGTGAGTTGCTATTCTTAGCTGGTTTTAGTGGAAGATTTAGGACTGTATCCATCACAGATAGTCAAGAATTAGGGCAGTACTGAATTTGGTATTTATTTATAACTGTGTATGGCATAAAGTAAAAACTGTTATGATATAAACCTCCCACCTCATATAAAGTAAAAATCAGGGACCAACTGAAAAAATAAAAAGTTATTTAAGGAAGTGGTTTTGAAAAAATAAAATGTTTCTGGAATGCTTCCACTGGTTCCAACACCTCCCAAACTCCCCTGGCACTGGCAGAATTGGGATCAAAGAAAGAGGTCAGTGGTGAATTTGGATGCCCCTAGGCAGTACCTAGAGCATTTGAAATTATATATTTAAGCGTAAGTTTTAAGTAACACAACTACCAAGTCCTTCATTAGAGCTAATTCTCAAAATTAATTTTTACCAAATAATTTTTTGAATAATGGATTATACCCTTAATTTTTGCTGTCCTATATATGTGCATTCTTGTCCCAAACTAGCGCTAAGCTTTATAGAGACTAAAAAAACAGTTTTCTGCACTAGTAAGATTTTCCACATGATAGGCAGGAAACCTTTGCTATTGTCCTTAGACCATGGTGTGTTTGATTTGAAAAAAAAAACTGTTAGAAAAAAGAATAATTATTTTATTAGACATGTCCTGAAACACTTGTATGTTTTTCTTTTAGTGTACTCTGACTAAATTACACATTTTTAGATTTAATATGTAAAATTTTGATACAAAATTTTTTAAAAAAATTCCCTAATCAGTCTTGTGATTACATGTGGATGTGTATTAGCATACTTGAGTGTTACACTGATATTTTTTGTAGCTTATTTGAATCATAGAAGCATACTGGCTTGGGTAGAGCCATTGTCTTGGGTTGTAAGGGACCTAAACATCATCTTGTCCCAACACCCCTGCCATGGGTAGGGACACCTTCCACTAGAGCAGGTTGGTCAGAGCCCCAGTCTCACCTTGGACACTCAGCTTCTCAACTGAACACCCATGGAGCAGCAACAGCAGCACTGAGCATTGCTAGAAGCTGCAGGTAGTGGCCCAAAAGCCAGAGTGTGTTGAGGCAGCAGTGGGAGAACTGAGGAGGAAGGGTTTGGTTTATAAAGCGTTGAATAAAGAGGGAAGAAAGAGAAAAAGGGAGGGGAGATCAGATAGGAGAGGATGACCAGTTTTGGGTCCAGCATTGATCCAGCCAAGGGTGTCAGTTCCCCACACAGCCTCTGTGGGGGTACCTTTTTATAGGTAAGTATATGTAGGCTCCCTGCATTTTTTTGCTACCTGTCAGATTTCCAGTGGTTCTGAAAACAAGAGGCAACAAGGTCGCCATTAAGACTCTTATCCCATCTTCACTGACGGTACTGTAAATCTGTGGGAACCTGCTCATCTTTTTCCTAAAAGCGTGTCTGGTGAAATTTTTGCCATCTTGTTGCAAGTGCAGAACTGCAAAAAATTTACTGTGGGAAGGGATGGATGGGTGGATAATTAGAAATCATGCAGAGGATTGGCACTAACTTTGCTGTCGATGGCGTCTTTTTTCCAGGGTTGTGACATGGTAGTCAGCCGTCAAGGGTTACCAGTGCCCACTTCACTGCAGTGGTATTAGGGGAAGCTCTGCTGGTGGACAGCAAATACCACAGTATTTGCTGTCCTTTTAAGTCCACAGTGTCTCTTAGAAAACACTGCAAAAAGTGGTGTCAGTACAAAGACAGACATACAAGCCAGTCCAGGTCTGCTGCAGAAGCCTCGGGTTGAAGACAGAGAAGGCAAACACCTAAGGCAGCGACACTTCACCCAAGTACAGAGGGTGGTTTGCGGTGTAAGGCTGAATTCTGGTCAAAGTTTTGTTTTTAAAAGGTTTGCAGTTATTCTTCCTCTCCAGGTCAGTACTTCCGACTTTGCAGTAAAGTGATGTCCTACAGAATGCTTTTACTTCATGTGTTTCGCATTCAATGTTATTATTATGAAAATGGCTATTTTGAAAGCATGTATCTCATTAAGTCTTGAATCCATTCTTAGCCTGTATATGTGGCTGTCACGTTTGGAAAGGAGGAGGAAGTTCGGGTCAAGTGGTGGGGAAAAACCCCCAACCCTCCAGTACTGAGACCCATCCCTTTTCTCAGTTCTGCTCCACTCCCAGCCTCTCGTTCAAGGACAGTTGAAAACAATGGCTGAGCCCAACAAGAATATCACTCTACCCATCTTCATCTTGTGCAGGTGGCTGGTCAAGTCCTTTGTGTGTCAGGGAGGCAGACTTGGTCAGAGGAAAGACCTGATTCTGACTTCTGTGGCTGTCAGGGTGAAGAATGTGTTTTAGGATTTTTAACCTGAAAGATTCTCCACGTGACCTGGAGACTCACCTGGGAACTCCAAGCTGAAGACATTAAATTCTAACTATTCTTTGCTCAAAAGGATAAAGACTGGGTGGCTGGCTATAGGCTGTAAATGCACAGTCAACAAGGACATACCTTCTTCTCTATGTTCAGCCATGCTCAGTTGACAAGAGAAATCAGACAAGCCTGGGCCATGACAGGCCCATCCTTTTGAAGGCCAAGGATACTCCAGCTCATAGACAAAGACTTGCTAAAGACTGGGGCATCTTTTTATTCATTAACCTGATGAGTTCTGCTTTTTCCTACACCAAAATCTTCTGGCCTGCAGCAGCAGGTGGGGACCACCCCATGTGCAGGTGCAACCTTACCAGCAGCACTGGAAGCTGGAATGCTCAGATCTGTTTTGCACCATGGGTTATCCCAACTGTGAGCAGGCATGGGACAGAGGAGAGGTGACAGGCTTCTGGTGAAGCCAGCAGGGTGCCAACCTCCCCATCACATTCTTAGGCCAAGGACACTGTGCCCTGCCCCACTCCCAGGGGTCTTGAGCAGCCTTCTTGTCTTCAGGGATGCTCCTCCTTTGTTCCCCAGCTATGACCTTGCAGAGGAAACTATGCAGAGCCTACTGAGCTCATACAAACATTTTTAGCAGGCATATAAAGCACCTTTCCAGCAACTATAATTTATTGGATTGATGGCTTTTTTTGTTGTAAAATTCAGAAGGTCTTTCCCACCTAATGGTGTTGTGTTTTTTGTTTTTGCCTGTTTGGGGTAGAGTGTTTTTTATTGCTCATTTGGTTTTTTAAGGGATCTGGACAGAAATGACAGCCAGAAACACACAGGCATAATAAGTCTGTGGACATTACATACCCTAAAGGCAGTTTACAGGAAGAATGGAATGTGACCCAGAATAAGGATGTGCTCGTAAAAACTCTGTCTCAGCCTATACTCTCGCCAGCAGCACTCTTGCACGCTCTGTCAAACAGCAGCAGTCACCAGGCCAAGGGAAGGCACCACAGCAGAATTCACCCCATGCTCCCCTACAGCAGCCTTCCTTGTGCTGTTGCACTGCAGAGGTATAGGAGCAACCCCTCAGGCAAAAAAGGACCCAAGTCTCAGGGTTTAAGAGGTGACATTTTCTTGAACTTCACTTGAAGGAGAACAGGAGGGCAACAACGGCTCAGGTGTTCAATCACAAAACGCCCCAAGATCTTTTCAGGTACGGAGGTTCAACATCGTTGGCATGATGACAATTGAGGAATTTGTAAAATACTCTCCAAGGAAGAAAGGGGCATTCACACCCCTTTGAAAGTTCCCAAATATTGTCGTCCCGCAGTCAATTTCATATCTTTCCCCAAAAGACGGTTATAGCATTGCTGGCCACACCTCTACCGTGTCACCTGAGTGACTAAATGGTAGGAAACTTAGGAAAAGGACTAGACTTCAAAGCTGCCATAGGTCTGTGCAGGAATCAACATCTGTGTATCTCTAGAAAGACTGGTTGTGACAGACCAGTTTTAAAAGTGCTAAAAAAATGGACAGCGTTTACATAGGGACCCTTGAACCCAATTTCTCTTTAAAATCTGTTGAACTACCTTGCTTGCAACACTTCTCTATGTATTTTACAAAACTCTTGCAAAGATCTGGATATACCTTGGCTCAGTGACAAGGTGAGGCTATGATCTCCAAGCTGTCCTGGGAGCTGCTTCAGCTGACAGCTTAGGGCAGCCCATATGCATTCCTCTGTAATCCTCCAAAACAAGGTGATTCCAGGAGGGGATTGCCCAAACATCTACATCTTTGACTACTTCAGGCAAAGAATTTAAATTAACAAGAAAGGTCAAAAAACACCCTTATACATATCATAAAGAATTTCCATTTGTCACAATATTTTCTTAAAATGTGAACAACTTCATAGTAGAGATAGTGGGCTTCCACACTCTACTGATAAATTTACTTCAGTGGACAAACCTAAGCCTTGAAGAAAGAAATTGACCAGAGGAAAGCCACTACAAAAAGGATACAAGCAATAATGAGAGAAGGGATTACTAATAGTGAGATTTCTTTATTGCTAAAGTTCAATACTATCATCTTTCAATTTCTTAAACTTTCTAAACTTCTTTGAACTAATCCTACATTTTTAAGAAATAATCTGCTGCTCTGTGCTAACATTACCTACTGTTCAATACTAACTGGAATAATCCTAAAAACATAATCTTCTAGTTGAAATAAAAAATCCAGAGTTCATAGACTTATCAGGCTGAAGCAGATGTCTGGTGCCAGGACTCCACTTACTTGCTTGTCAAATTCAGATAGCAGCTCTGGATATGGAACAGCTTTTTGTGGAGGTACTGGCACTTGCTCTTCACTTCAGAGTAACTGGGGCTACCCTGTGAAGGAGAAAGCAAAAGGAAATTAGGGCATGCAAACATTTCTGCAGAGCTTAGAATTTGACGACTTTTGCTTTAAAAAAGCCTTGAGCCAGACGCAGTAGTTACCATGGCCCTGCAGGTCTGGTGTCACACATACCTTTTGCAACTGCTGATAATCTGCTAGGATTCGATGAAGCAGCATCTTCAAGAAAAAACCATGAAGAATGTTTCAGTACCACCATAAAATGCAAACTTCGGTAAAACACTCCATTTGACTCAAGAGATTCTCTCCTTTGTGAGCCACCACTCTTCTGGGAGGTTTGCAAAAACAAATCTCCATCTCCCATCATCACCCAAGATCTGTAAAGCCTCTCAACAGGCAACAGAAGGACCACATGCTCTAAGACTTTGCCTGGGACTCCTCTCACCTTACTGTTTGTTCATAGACAGCTCAAACAGGGGTTTTTTGGGCAGGGTCTTGCAAAAATCAGACCCAGCCCAAGAAGTATCTGAGCATATATGCCAAACCTGAAGTTTCCCTTTGTGTCACTTAGCAGCTCCAGGAAAGCCAAACACTGCTGCAATGAAGCACAGTCTTCATGGTTTTATCCTACTTTACCTGAAAGGCTTCGGAACCTGGAGTCAGAGACTTTCATTGTTCATGAAACTGTTGGAAATTCTTTTTGATCTTGTCAATCTGAGAATGTAAATTCCGGTATTCCTCATACTCTGCACTGAAGTCATTCTTGTAGCGCTGGTGTTGCTCCAGGGAGACAATGGCTATGTATTTTCTAATGGAAAAAATTAGACCATTTTGCTATGAGTGAACTTTAAGAGAACATTCTAGTATGTTTCTATTCCATAAAGCATATGTGTAATTTTACACCAAGCACAGGGTAATGTCAAACACAGATACCCAAGCTTCGAATCAGTGAAGTGACTGATGGTTTCTACTTTCATGCTCATGTGCTTCAAGACAATGTAGTCTGGAAACTCTAGGGATCTGCCGCATTATAAGACATTTAGTTACTAATAGTTTACATTATAGAGGTTTTCTTCATTAGCAAGTGGAGAAGATTTAGAAAATATTTGCCCTCATTTCAAATGTCAAAGGACAAACAAACACAGCAGCTTCAGGAAGAGGAGATATATTGCTAAATTATATTCTATTCCTGTGTAGGAAAAATTTAATTAAGTTACACTGACTTTTGAAAATACACCTGCAAAACATTTTTGTCAGGGATCACTTTTACGGAGTTGAGTGCACAGAATTGGACTTTTGAGCTACATTTTTGTCTGTCTCACAGCAAAAAAGAGTTAATGACAATATTTGATTCTTCTAGGGGACAGCTGTTGCATCACTGACCATTGAACTGAGGCATTTGTAATACAGCCACAAAAACAAACACTAGACAAGCCTGAAGCCACAAATACAAAACCCAAACCACATCAGCTCCTAAGAAGGGCAAAACTCATTAATGTTTAAAGCCACTGCCCCACTAGGGCAGAAAAACAAGATTCC